>DWAV01000513.1:0-19053 GCA_018231305.1 Noctuana lactifera
TTCCAGTTACTTTAAATAACATACCTAATAATGTTGATGAAAATGTTATTTGGTCGTTTCTTTTTCCTAAAAGTGGTGTTCTGTTTCTAATTGGATGATGATAATCTGTTAAGAAACATGAACGAAAATTTGTCAACTCACCATTGCGAAACCAGACAAAAGAGCAGAGGTTTTGCTAGATGCCTTAAGTTTGGCACGACTGAGTTGAAGTTTCCTCCACGACAAATAGGCGGGCGTGTGGAGCCCGTCGGCCGACTGGATTGGGGTCTCGCCCGACATCACGCACTTATGCTGCTAAAGGACATTGCAAAAATAAAATAGCCACTTTTCCCTCCAATAACACCCGCCCTGCTACACAGTTAAAAGTAAAATGAAGTGACGAGCTGATAACATTTATTTATGTGTTGTTTTAACTATTGTGTTAATGTTTTACTTGTAAGTGGCTGCTATTAGCAACCGAATCGACTTTTGCCTTCAGTTTCCGTATGGTTAGATTATGTATTGACGTACAAATGGGATTAAAACAAAAATACATTATATCAAACAATAGTAAATTGGTGGGTCCCTTTTTTTTTAAATATGTTTAAAACGCCCCACACTAGGATTCCCTGTACCGTAGGTGCCTGAATACGCAAACACGAAGTACAGCTGGGAATCGAACCCAGGACCCTTCGAATGATGAACTAGCGTGGTGAACCACATGAAACATCACATTAATTGTGTGTCAAATTAATGTGACGTGTCACAAAGTGACTGAACAGTTGCGGTTATCGATGGAACGATCTTCCGTCGTCCCAAATCATAACAACGATTAAGGGCAAGGCGAGTTAGATGATAAATAATTTAAATAGAATCATATTTATAAAGATTTAAATACTGCAGAAGCAACATAAATTTCATAGAATTATTTATGACCATGTTCAGAACAAACATTGTTAGCATGCATAGAGAAGTAACATTGAAAAAAGAAAATTATTGAAGAATTAACAAAACATATAGAAGCAAAATATATTATTATAGAAAACTTGTTACTCTATCGCAATACCATTACAAGACAATTTACAGTCATGTTGGTTGTAATATATTAGACTAAGGACCCTGGGTGCATGATAGACTAAATAAATGTAAAGTTTCAAATTAACCTTAAGCAAGCTAATATAATATTGAGGTACACTTAATGATTCTAATTCTCTTTGTCACATTTAAGGCGAGGGTTTCCCGGATAAATGGTGTTTTTCAATTTTTTTTTTCATAAAAATCATACATTATAAAATTGTGAAAGAAATATTTATGCCCTTTTACATCCTTTGATTTAGGGACTTTGCCTACTCGATACACCTTTGCTTTGCTGCACAGAAAAAATAACAATTAGGTCTCAATATTATGTAATAAATCTTTTTGAGTTCAAATTGGTACTAGATGTTAATATAATATACCTGAAAAATGATGTACCCAAATCAATGGGATCTTGCAGTCATAACATAAATTTTTGAACATTTCTTCCTTCCATTACTATTTTTACCCTCCTATGCGCCCACCGAGCATTCACCGAGCAACAGTACAAGACAAATAAAAATTGAGAAGAAACTTTTTAAAAGTAAGTTCATGCTGAATCAATTTATAAAATATCTATACTAATGTAATAAAGCTGAGGAATTTGTTTGTTTGAACGCACTAATTTCTAGAATTACAAGTTAGATTTGAAAAAATATTTTTGTGCATGATAGCTACATTCATGAAGACTGTTATTGACTATCAGGCATTACGTTACATATCTTAACACGGGTGAAACTGCAAGACACGGCTAGTAAAAATATAATTTTCAAATAATAAAATAAAGTAAGTAAATAGATAAGATAGTGAAGTTCAGGGTTACTTAACCAGTATTAGTATTACAAAACATTGAGTGTACCTCAAATACTTTGCAAGACACTTACTATACACATTCATGATAGTCGCCGACAATACCAGTTTGTAACATATATGAAATTAACTAATGGAACTGCATGAGGAAGCCCGTCCACCAGATCACCACATATTCAACTCACATTGAGATTACAACAGCTTTACTAACTACGAGTGGAGCCTTCAGCTTATTTGCAGCAATTTTTAGGTTTCACTAAACACCTGTCATCGATTCCACTAAATGAAAACAAATTAGAAAAAAATAATTAACATTTAATCCCAAAATAGCACTAACTACTAATAACACTTTCATTTTGAACGCATTATGGATTTCAAAAATATTAAATCGGTGAATTAAATCAAACAATCAGATCTTAATTTTTTTTCAATAGCCTAGCTAGGGTATATAATTTAAAAAATATGAATATCATAATTCAATACTACAGAATACCGTAGAAAATGGTACAAGTATTATGCACAGATCGACAATACTATAATAATGGTAAAGTAGAAAAATGACGGTTTAAAAAAAATGTTACAATTATATTTTGATGATCATGCAAAAAAACTAAAACCTTTAAAACATGGCAACAAAATTAAGAAGTGCATTTATTATTATGAGTTTGCAAATCTAGTTCTAATCGAGGTTAAAAATTATTTTTTTACTATCCACAAACTACAATATGCTCTGGATCCTGCATCTAATCTTAATAGAGGCAACTTAACCCTGAATGAACCTGCTGATGCTCCATTGAGGGATGTATTATGATTGTAGTTGCTGGTTATTGCAAAATAATTTTTAAACCAGTTTAAGTAACAATGGAATTCTGCAAAGTAACAATGGAATACCTCATATAATTAATAATCTATGTTATTTTTGCATTACATGTTAGTGTAGATTACTATAATACCACAAGTTTTTTATTTCATGTACCTACTTTTTGATACATTTCTACAGATTCTAAAATTTGAAATGTAACTAAAAGTAGTGCCCTACTCAAAATACCTATGTGTCATATAAGTTTATAATATTTAATTTAATGTAATGTAATGAATAAAAAGAAAAGTAGGAATGTAACGGTTGAGACCAATTTAGTTTTAAGTCAAATAAAAACAATTGAACAACTAGGTACCTGCTGTGTTTTAAAATAGCATTGCAACTGTTGTGGTTTGGCTTCACACGACATAACACGCTTCTAACTATTACATACCGCCAAAGACTGATCTTTATTGTCTTGATATTTGCCAATTCACTAATGAAGCCACATAGTGAGTGTCGATTGATTAAAATAAGCTTGGAAACATTATCATACCTTACTGAATTTCGGACACCAGTTATTTGAGTGACCGTATCGACTGCCTGGCTGTACGCAGTGGTAATTATTGCCCACGGTGCTGGCTGACCAAACCGACATACCTAAACAAATTTAACGAAAGTCCCTCGACTCGATTAGACGAGGTCACTACTTTGGAACCTCGGTAAATATTTAAATCATCGCAAAAAGGCTCTACTCAATATTTAGTTAATAGTTACGTGTATAGTCCACATATACATTTATTTATTTACTACAATTACACAAACAGAGTTAATTTAAAAACAAAATAAATTTTATACCCAATTTGCAATGAAACTTCACGTTCATTGACACACGTCACGTTACTTGATTGACTGATCCCAAAGAGTTTCCAAAGAGAAACTTTAACCATAGCACAGATAGCAATAAACATGTACAATAATAAAGAACATTTAATTAGCGAAAGAATATAATAATAGGTACCTAAGTAAATATTTTTTTGTTATTAACTAAAAATAAACGTCTTTAATGTAGATACAAGATTATTACCATGGACCTTTCCTCAATCAATGCTATAGTAAAAAAAAGTTGACACCTGCTATTATACTACGATACGAGTATCCGAACAATCTATGGCGTGAGGATGAAAGAGACAGCAAATTGTCTGTCTTGACTTCCTTTCCTTTCTTTCCTCCTCCTCCTTCACTTTTGTAACGGTATTGCATCCGTACGGGAGTGTCCAAGAAAGTCGGGCGCACAGGCGAAAGAGGATGATAAGCGAGTTGATTGTCTAGTAGATAATGTAGGTCGGGTAAAGCAGTTTTGTTTTGGTTGTACGTTGGCCCGTTATAGTGACCTGGTGCTCGAGGACTGGTTCGAACGGAGTTGTGTGTGAGATATTAGGACGCTGGATTGTGAGGCATTGACAGCAGAGAGCACTGTAAACATTCGGTTAAAGTGTGGTTGAGTGGCTCTCCTAATTGTGCATCGCGATGGCTGAAGCTGCAGCTGCTACTGCGAACCCCAACGCTGAGATCGTACGCGGCCAAGTGTTTGAGGTGGGCCCCCGGTACAAGAATCTGCAATACATCGGAGAGGGGGCCTATGGCATGGTTGTGTAAGTACTATTCTTGTACATTTCACTCATAACTCATTGGTTCTATTTATTTGGCATCTGTCGCATAAAACAGAAGAAAATGATTATTTTTTGCATTATGTCATACATTGTTGGTTTGCTAACCTATAAAGTAACAAATAAACATTGTTAAAGGTTGTGTTTGTTGTCCTTCTATGATAAGGTATGAGGCATATTCATATTCTGATAATGATTCATAGACATTTTTCCTTTCAATTTAAATCGTAGAGTTGTAATTGAGTAAAACACATAATCTCACTTATTTGCATATCTATACTTAACTTTTTTTTTTTACAAAAAAGATATTGTTTCAATTAATCCTTGATTGTTGATGCCTAAGAAATTATTTTGATAGATATGTTTCTAATATCTGCATTTATAAAAAGGGATTCCTTTAAAACATTCCCAGTCTATGCAAAAAAATTTCAGACCCCATAATATTTTGACTTAAAATGACATAAAATAATCTGTTTTGGATACATAAGTCAGAAATAAGGCAAAACTCTCACTGTGTCTTGTTATCAGTACATGTTACTTTTAAGTTGTAGCAGTGTGTACACTTATGAGTGCAACGGATTTGGCTAATCATGTAAAAAACTTCATTTATTTCTTTTTTGCTCATTCTGTATGGAATGAATTCCTTTCTTTGTCCCGTCATTAATTTTGTCCATAAATCCAGTTTGTCTTGTTGTTAAAGGAATGTTTGATGCTTTCATAGTTTATGAACCTCAGCAGCCCAATGGCAAAATCTTTGATTTTTGATTCCTGTAAGGAACAAACTATTTACACACTTTCAAATTTGAACAGAACCCTCAGTGTGCAAGTCCGGAAACATGTTAAACTAATCCTTTTTTATTTTATGTCAAAAACAGAGTTCAGAAATTTCATAATCATTCTACAATTACATTTTACATAAAACTTATGAAGACAATATTATTATATTATTACGAACAAAACGGTAACCAATGTGGTAAGTGGTAGAGTTTGTAATGTCCGCCCAGGAAAGTACCGCTACTCTCACAACCAGCAGTTAAGAGAGTCTTGTGGCAGGACTTAACATCAAATGGCCTACATGCTGGTTTGCTACTACATACTGCTGCATATTAAAAAACCCTGAAACTCGACATTCTGTATTGTTTAATACATACTCTACTTTCCGACTTCAAAAAGTAGGAGCTTCTATGTTTATCTATAGCATTATCAGTATTGTAAAGTTGAAAGGAGATTATGTTGTTATAATCTACACTGTCTATATTTACGAGTGTAAGTATAATGACTCAATCATACAAATAAATAAATTTTCCTCATTTCTTTGCTGGCTTATCCTGACTCTTCCACTGAATCTTATAAGTGGCAATGAGTCAATCTCTTGCTGTTGTTATATTAAATTTTGTAAACAAGCTATTCTCGTTCCTTGTAAAGGGAAAATGGAAGCAATTCAATTAAGATAATTATATTACAGGCTGAAATATCGCTCGTTAGGGTGTTATGATGCCGCTTCGGGTGCAAGGAAAGTTGCGCCTTGGTCAACGCTGTAAACCGTAGACGTAAAATTTTTAATAATTATTATTAACATGCGAATATAGATGAACAAAATCTGGACTGTCTCAAGTCTAGATAAATACGTCATCTATTTTTTAAAGTTTGATTTAAATATTTTATATACTGTACGCTGAAGGCATTTACTGTTGAAAGCTAAGAAGGTTAAAAGTATATATTTTAAAGCAACTTCGCTGTCCGTGCGGAGAATTAATATTAGTAATAAGGAATAAATATGTAGCATACGGACGATTAAAGTGTCTCCGACATCCGCAACTTTGCAACCAAAACACAAGAAATTGACGCAAAACTTGCTTCAGGACTGGTTATGAGGGTAGCGGTGATACCTCCCCGGGCGAACTCTACAATTGCTACCACTTTTACTAGTCTTGGCGTTCGCAATACGGAATATTTTGAATTGCTACCAAACTTCATGGCTATCGTGCTCTCAACGATACAACTCGTGGTTAGCAGTTTATACACTCACTTACGTGAGTCCTTGTTTCGCGTGACAGTACGGTGAAACATTCAAACTTAAGCTAAATAAGTAACTTAGTTTATTCAAGAGCTTCTACTGTCTTTCCCCTGAGTAACGTTGAGGCGCAACGCCATAGTCGAAATGTTTTTCGACCAATTTAACACATAGGTACTTTAATAAATTTAAGCATTCGAGCATAACAACTTCAACATAACAACATTAAGAGATTTTTAAAGTTCTGCTTGATACGAGTATATAGTATAATAAATAATAATAATAATTGGACCTTCGACCTCATAGCTATTTTCTAAACAAGTTTTAAATGAGCGTGGGATGAAAAGGAAAAAGTTTTGTTGTTGCTTGTCCAACAACTTACAAAGTCATTTATGTTTTTATTTGAATAAAAATCTTTACGGTTTCTTTGATAGAACAACGGATGTTTTATAATTTACTGAGCAAGATACCATATCACCAATTCGCATTGAAGCAGCGTGGTGGAGGGAGTGTGGTTCAGGTGTACCCAGTTGTGGGGAGAGTCAAGTAGTGTGCTGTGGGCCATAAAATTCAATGTTGCAGGCATTGAATATAACATGAATTTTTTTTTGTAGCGACAATTGTTACTGTCTATGGGAAGTAAAATTAGACGAATAATTTAAAAAATTACGTGTTTTATTGTTAATTTTATTAAAAAAACTCCTTTGGCGATCTAGGGATCTGTTCTGCCATTACTTTGATGCATACATAAATAGTATTTATTTTATATTATAGTAGGAAATACGTGTTACAGAATGGTTTTGTTTTAGTATACCGTAGAAAGACTGTTGGTTCGGCTAGTTAATAAGGCTTCTTTTTAATTCACACCGGAAGGCTCAAATTATAGACGGATGACAAGTAGGTAGGCAATGCCGGAGATATAAAAACTCACGGAAGCCAAACAAGAGATCACTGAGCTATGATGATAGATAGCTGTCACGCTTATTAACAAAATAACTTATTTAAACACAAAACGAAAACTAGATTAGTTAGTTACTTAGCTGTGTTCCATATTCGAATATACCTAAGCATTTTTTTGTATATTGTGCTTCAGAATTCTACATCGGTATTTCGTTTCAATTCGTACAATAGATACCGAAAATATTCCAATTATTTATTTCCCCAAAATATAATCTATCAATGATTTTAGAGATATAAATATACTATTTATATCTTAAAGAAGTGTATAAAGAACTTCATACAGTATATGTATAAGTATATCTAATTAGACTTAAGCATTCTATAAATCTCTATTTATTCTCTATCTTACCAGCCTTTTACGGGAATATTCTGTACCCACTAACGGATGTCGGTACCTACATTCGGGTATTTTTGGCAGAAACCTGTCTGTTATTTCCTCTCGCGAACTTTATTTGGCCGTAATAAATAAAAATAGCTCCGGTACAAAAACACTCATTATTTTGTGTAATTAACAAGACAAATAACGGGTCTATTCCATTATTTATTACTCGCTAAAACATTTTATATTTGCTTAGATCTGGGCAAATCTATCCTTGCATTATATTATCTAGTATCTAAGATATATTATATAAGAAATTCTTCGCCATTTAATGCTTTCGGATATTAGATGCGGAAATGAAAACGGACGAGGGATACGTCCACGGAACAGAGATAACGAAACGACGAAAGGAATGGTCCTACACTCTTTTAGCATGGCAACATTCGTGGCAACTTTACACATTATAATGATAGGTCGAAAAGAAACAATATTAAGATGTGATATTAACAAATTGCGTCATTATGTTGATCACGCTAACAATTAGCAAAACGCCGTATAGTCCCATACGCATATGGCCTCCTATGAGTCATAGTCATGTGGCCTATGATCCACATGTCAAGTAGCTGTAAGACACTTCTCTCAACCTGTATATTCTGTAGATACGATTGTATTCGCTCTGAGTCTAGCTCGGCAGGGCGGCAATAGTCGGCATCCATCACATATTTTATTCCGGTCACGTATTCGTACGAGCGGTCCTGTCTCCCTATACAATAACAATATTTGAGCAATGAAATCTATTTGTTGGGACCCTTGTCAGGATATTTAATAATAACCGTTACCTACGTAACAATACAAACAAAACGATAAATTATATTTGATTGAAGTTAAACTTGTATTCAAACAAGGATAAATACGATTCCACAAATATTTGTGGAAGTCATTATCTCGTTGACGCTTGTCGATGCCATGATTAGGTTATGATAAGAAAGCGGGAAATGTTTGGAAAATATTAAATTTGTATAACTTTAGAGTATTTTCCTGGAATTTTTTATTGAGTAATAAGTCAATTCATTTAACATTCGACTCGGGTATCTTATGCGAATTAACCTGGCCCGTTTCAGCTGTTAGAATCGTCTTGTAATTGAATCGTAATCGTCTGTGACAAAACTAAACATATTATTTTAGTTTTAAATAAAATAAGTATATTGACAACCTACATAGAAAAATCTCTTTACATCCACCTCGTACTCTACTGTAACAATAATTATGATAGGTAGAACTGAAGCTATAATGAAAGAGCGAATAAAAGAGTTCGCATCAGCGAACAGCGTGGAATTACTGGGAACGAATGAATGCAAGTGCCCCAATTAAGCAGTAAAGCAAATAAAAACGTTATAATGAAGTTTTCTTCACTGCCACGAATCTGCGATGTTGAGAACTTTCCTTCCATTAAAATTGAAAAATGTATTTTCTATTGAAGAACTTGTGTTAATTCATCATTAATATATTCCAGTTTATCAATATACTATATTATATTGTACCTTTCTGAATAATATTAGTATCTAAGAAATTCGTGATTAAAATAATAAAATTAGTATGTTACTAATTTTATTTTTAGAAAACCTATTTATCTACATCTGGTGTCAAAACTATTGATCCAACTGAAAATATATACTGTTATATTTTAATATAACCTAAAAATTTTTAATAATAAACGATAATACGAGTATAAAATAATATATTCACGTCCTATGAAAGATAAAATACAGTTTGTATAGTTATAAATCTGTTTCTCTTACAAGATGAAAGGACCTCGAAGTGTTGTATAGGGATTCTTAAAGCAAATTCCTCAAATAACGGCGGTGCTCGGGTGCTAAGGTTTAAGGGCTCTTGTCTTATCTTGAGATGCGGTCGTTTCCTTCCACTAGATTGCGTCTACGAGGCTCCAGTAGCTACACAGATGTTAAGTCAGCCGCGAAATGTATTTATAATTAATCAGTTCAATAGCTCCGACAGCGAGTATCAAAAAATCGACTTTGATAACGTTACTATGGTATCTTTTGCCTCACTTTTTTATATATTGTATGTTATTCAGTACTGATTTATAATATGTATAATAATAATTATGTGCATCCTAACCCCTATTTCTTACAACTGTTTCTGTTGGGGTCAGGTCGCCGATCTCCCAATTCCTATAGTTGCGATAAATAAAAGATGCTTTTCTTGTTGGTGTAAATGACGCAGGGCGAATGACAGACCGAACCAAAGAGACTTCAAAGGAAAAAACTATTAAAATGACATTACTGAAAGAAGGATTGCACATGATTGCCTATACTATGTATCCCCTCGGTCTCCGCCCTCGACACTATTTATTAATTAATTTAGTTAATTACAAAAGATTAACAAAAACATAAAAATTATAATTATGTCGTGCACATCCGTAATATTATTATGTCGTGCACAGTTTCGCTGTAATGAGGTTGACTGGAAGAGAGATGATCGCTCTATAAGCGAAATGCCGTCTGTGGTCTGTAAGTATTTTTGTGCAATAAAGAGTTAATCGTATTGTTAATTTACCTATTGTATTTAAATCTGCGCTTTATTTTGTGCGTGTTAAGGTCTACGAATTCACTTAAGCGTAACAAAGAAGTTAACTCCTGCCCTTCAATTTCGTCGCCTTTTTATCTGCAATAAAAACTTTTTCGTTCTTGTTTAAATCTGCTGTTTTCCGTGCTCGAAAAGGCTATTCATTTCTTATGTTTTGTAAGTTACTCGTAGATTAACAAGACAGTTTTCTTTGTAACAATACATGTCAGATCATGGATACATACAGTCTTTATCGTCATTATACTTTAATGTATTTGTCTCGAAATTGATATCTTTAGGCAATTATTGTTAATAATGATAAATAAATTAAAGAATTATAAATGAAGATGTCTTAACTCGCAAAGAATTTATTAAAAGTTCGGAAACAGACATTGCTCATTAAGTTTAAGAGTTTGAAAAGAAGAATTCCTTTTTGTAATATTTTCTCGAAGTTTATACCTAGAAGTACTGTATTAAGCGTTGAATTAAAACTATCAAAAGCGGTTATTAGGCGGTTTTTGCCATTATTACCTCAATAGGGTTGCCAAAAAATGAAATGTGGAATATATGTGCCTACTGCGTTCGCATCTTCAACTTGATATACAATCAATCGTGATTAGTTCTGCATTGATTGATCGAGTGCGCAATTGAAGTTGAATTGCGAGAAATACGATACGCTTGATATTGTTATGATTCTTCATCGATTGACTTGAATAATCAAAACATTTCAGTGGTCTCCATAAAATAACTTTATTTCTTAGATTTATATTAATAAGAGTTTCTTTTGTCAAATGCACTTGTATACATAATAATAGTAACTAAAAGGATAGTTAGTAACATAATATACACGTATACTATCTCTAATTTGACTTCCACTTTCAGCAGCTCTTAAATATTTTAATAAGTTGGCGAGTGTCATTAATATGCAGAAAGATAAGTTACGAGGGTTTCCTAGTCGTCCGAAGATGATCGATAATGTAGGTTTCACTGGCGTTTTCAAAACCCTCTTGTACAGCCTCGAATCTTATAAACCTACCGTTTCTGGATGGCTAGTTAGAAAGAAAGAAATCATTTATTTTGTCATGTCACTACACTACAGTAACACAATAAATAAAATTCTTTATTTTAGACATAAATGGGGCACACTCAGACTGTACTGCGGAGAAACGCAGCCACTGATTTTAGTGATTGACTATATTTTTGTAATACTTAAATGTTGTAATATAATTCTATATTCCGATAGACATACTAAAAGTACCTACGAAAACACAAAATTCGCATATTGACAAAGTAGGAAAATACGTTAAATATTATGTGTCTAAACAATAACATACAAACGTGACAAATTGTTTCGTTGGCAATTTAACAATCTGTTTATTCCATGTTTATTCGGTCTAATGTCTATACATCAAATTTTTATTTATTTAGGAACGAAATAGTGTCATGAAACTCATGAATTCATGATATGTGACAAAAATAACAATTCTATGTTGATTGTGTTACAATTCAAATAACGCATTGTAGACGTAACGAAACGCAAACGAAAGCAAGTGTGATGCTAATGACGAAATCGCGTTTGTAAAGTGGGCTGTTTATTGAGGCTGTTGCCCTTGTTTCGTTAAACTAGGATACATAAATAATTGTTACCGAGAATTGTCTTAGATATTATACTATTTGTTATCTCTATTGAAAAAGTGAATAGAAATTGAGAGGCTAAGCCTGAGACAGGTGCTCTACTTAAATCAATAATAAGCTGTACCAACGTATAGGTATGTATATCACGACATAAAATTTTAACGTTTTGTATTATACTATATCAAAGTACTAGGTTATAATTTTTTCGTAAACCATATTTTGATTGGACAAGGTTTCCAATAGGCTATGATTGTGACAATACCTGCATGTCTGATAGTTGTCCATAAATTTCTCAAAAGGCATATGAAGTTCTCCAGTTCGCACTTGGCCATCCGTGATGATGATGCGGATTTTTCAGTGTATATATTATATGCGTTAAAAAATATTAATCCGATTATGAGGGCTATTTGATGCTAGTCGATAATAAACACATACAATGCAGACGATCTTACAAATTTTGAGTAAAATGCTAATCTTTAAATATCCTGTTACAAGCAGTGTTTGTTATGATAATGTAAGCAGCTCTAAGCGTGATTTTCCCTTGAGAATGTAGCGTAGAAACTCCGCTAATGTACGTGAGATGAGCGCTATGTAATTGAAATATGCACGCTAGAAACAAATTTGTAGAATTTCACATTTTTGTACATTGGCTATAGTTTTCGTAATTTTCTTATCTGTTTAAGTGGCATACATTAAATTTTTTTGTCTATTAAAATGTTACTCAAATGTGGATGTAACAATAGCTTTGTCATCACCATCATCATTTAACAAGATTATTTTACAGGCACGTTCATGCATACAAAATGTTTTCATTACATTTGATTAACAGATGTAATCCATTTCACCGAAACTTTCGGTAAATAAAATACAATTAATTAAAAACTGTTTTCTCTGCTGCTACATTCATTTGAATAGCTTCAATTTAGTGTCGCAATTTAAAATCTAGAGCTGTATTCAGCAAAAATGTAGGTACATTTTAGCGAACTAACTGCAATTAATCGTTGCTACTGAAAAAAGAGTTCTCAAAATGCAGCGAAATAAAAGAGAGTTAAAATCAGAACTACGTGAGAGAGAGACCAGGTTCGAACATAAAGAAATTACTTCCTAATTGTAAACTTTGTTACTAAATATTAAAATTATCAAAGATGAAATTTAACGCTAGTAATATTGCTATTTATACCCTTATAATAACGCTAATGTTTACAGCCCACAGCCCTTACAATATGTTTCTATTAAATTGTAAAAAGTAACCTTCACAATGAGGTAAGTAAGCGAGGGCCTCTATTTGTTATTGTTTCAATTGACCCAAATGAGGCAGATCGTGTCGTGTCGTTATCCAAAGTGCGTTCACCCCGCTGGCCGTGACGCAAAACGCTGACGATTTCGTATTAGGCCTTTGAAAGCTTCAGCGCTTTCAATGTGATAGATCTCTTTGTTCTTACTGGAAATTACCCAGCTTCAGTCCTTACAAGGCGGCCGATGTCGTTCCAAAGCTTGTGATGAAACGACGGAATTTATCTCTGCCGAGCAATCTGAAATTGAGGAAACCTGTAACGAAATGATTACTGGGAAATTCGGTTTGGAGATTGTCGTTATCAAATACAGAATGTTTGTGTTGTTGCGATACTCTTGAAAAATTTTATATGAAAACATAACTTAGTACATCATTATAATTGTTAGAGGTTGATAGAATTTTCTAAGTTTATCGCATGTGTCTCTTATGTCGATATCCCGTTTTCCACGTTCATTTCACTTTACTGATCTATGTATGTTTAACGATAGATGTTTGATGACACGCTATAATATTAATATGAAAACTGTGTAAATATCCGTCCATATAATAAATAATAAATATCAGTCCTCCTTCTCTTACAAAACAGTTTTCTGTGTCATCAGAATTTGTCGACAGTGAAACCTTTCTACCGCATTCTCGTCAGAAAGGGCTTCCTATCTTTTTGTTCCTGTCGAAAATTATCCCCCGGGAATTCCAACAAGGCCCGTACCGTTTCAAAACGCTGATCGCAATGAATTAATTTTGTTCTATATTGCCAACATCTTATGTTCGCTAGTGAAACGGCAGAAAAAAAATGATAAAAAGTTACGTTACTGTTTTTAAAAACAATGATCATAGATTATTTCAGACATTTTCGTTCCACGTAATAGTTTTATAGTCTTGACTTTGACTTACAAACGTAATGAGGAGTAGGGATATTCACGCATTAGTGCTGCGCGCCGAATATCATTTCGTCGCTCGTACCCAGTTACCTACGGATGTTAACTCGTGCGTTGCTCTGAGTCACCCTGCCATGGCACAATTACATCACCGCTAGCTGTCACTTCTCGCAGCACGACGCGGTGACGTCGGTAGTTTTCGCGAATTTTTCCTGTATCAAATCGACAGACGATTGTTACAGTTATGTCTTATAGAACTGCTATTGTACGCTCTCTTGAACTTATTTGTCTACGTGACTGTGACTGTCTTGAATAGCTTTACTGCATTTTTGAATAGATGATAATTTGTATCAAATATGTTATTACATGTATAGATCATAACGTGACTGACGAATTTATAGATTTTAAGTCAATGCGTGATCCGGGCCTGGATCAATTATTTTTATTTTTAATCTTTTGAGAAGTACACTACGATTTTTTTTAAACTGAAAAGTGTAACAGCTGACAAGGAAACTGAGGCAAATGACTAGTACTGTAGACTAGCTCGTCTGATATTACAATTATTACAATATATATTACAATTATTGATTAAACCGGTAAAAATTTACATTTAAGTTAAACAAAGCGTTTACATAAATTACGTAATTGTGTCTACGTATTTCTTGACATTAATAAATTATAGGCTGAATATTAGTCGTTATAATTACCAATTCTAATCGTCTACTCACTTGTCTTTTGATGTTGATTGTATTGTTGATCTTGTGACGTCAAGACGAGACTCCGACATAATAAAACGCCATAATATAGAGATTATAGTCGGTACGGGAACGGGATTAATGAAAAAATGTAGATAACGCAACGTAATATAATTTATTATAGAAGGGACTCATATTTGTATTACATATGAAATGTTTTAATGTTCTCTGCGCTCTTTGCGACTGCTTAATCATCGTAAAAACATGTCTCTCCTGAGAGCTTTAAAAGTTGTTGCTTTCACGCTATTTACGTACTGAAAGTACGTTTCACCAAGCCCAGCTCACCCAACTTTTTAGGACATATATTAAAGTAGTGGTACCAGTGGTTTTACGGCGTTACATAGGTAATGAGATAACATATATTATGTTTTTGCTATTAAAGCGGGCTTTTGTGATTTTCGAACTACAATTTTTTTTCACTACGTAACTAAGGTCCAGGTACTTAGTGGTAGTAAGTACCATAATGATTGCAAGTGCGTAGTTGCGAGGAATTGTTCGGCCGCGACGGACAGGGGTTTGACGTGGGTGCTGCGGAATATGATCCCATTTGCGATTAATCACGCCGCCCCATATCAATTTATTATTTCACCCGCAATCACGTCGAACGGCCTGAAGTGTCAGTATCACTGTAACGATGGAAGCAATCTACGTGAAGGACAAAGGCACTAAATTTAGTCATTACGTGGTTTGTAAATTGGTCGGGTCTTGTTAAGTCTTTGTGTTGAAAGTTTTATTTTGACTCTTATTGATTACAGTCTGAATTATATTTAATGTTTTTTCCAAAAGTATATGTGTAGGTACTTACGTAGCCTGATTACGCGGCTTTACGGTTTTGACGACCTTGTCAAGATTAGAAAAAATGTCCTACCGCACATTTAAAAATTCAACGTCTTTTTTGACGTAGGACAGGAATAATTTATGCAAAAAGGAGCGACCCTTAACCCTTTGACACCGACAGGATTACAATTCTAATCGGGTTCAAAATAAACTCTTCATAAATGATTACTAAATTAAGTTCCTCCCGAGAGGAAACGACGAACAAATGTCTAATAATTAAGATTCGTAACTGTTTTAATTAATTGTATCATTTTGAACGACTCGGTCTATTTAATGCGAATACCCTTTGGCTTATCGCTTTCATTCGAGTGTTAGATAAGATACAACTGTTGAATAATACGGTTTATGGGTATACCTAAATGTCGATATCGCGTGGCTTGGAGATTTGCAGGCAAGGTGTGGCGATGAATAACAAAGTAGGTACTATTAGAAGACGGCTGGGAAAAAGCCTCGCATCACACTAAACAACAAACTTTATACGAATCAATGTTATAATAAAGTTTATGTTTCACATTAATTAATTATCGGAACTATGTTGTTAAAAATTATACTTAACGCAAAACATTTTGGCTAAAATGATTAAACCTTTCAATTCTGGTGCAGTATTTTTTTATTATACTAAAAACAATAGAATAATTGACGTGATATTCTTTATTTATAATAATATATGTTGTATCTCGGATCGAATAAATATACTTCAGTAAAAAAACGGCAGCAAAGTATGCCTTAACTTACGGCTAAGTTCTGAAGTTTGAGCGATAAGAGAATGCAATCGGCCTTTGTAAGTCGACGTAAATAATTTTCTTAGCTGTTTGAATTTAGAACCGAAGTTGTTAGAGGAAAAGATTAAGACCGCGACCGCATTTCTCGGATATATTGTGAGTGTCGGAACAAAGTGAGAAACTTGGTTTCAACGGATTATATTCTTTGCGCAAGCCGCTTTCCTGAGCTACTTTTGATTATGTAAGATATTATGTATATAAAGTTTAGATGTTTTTTTTAAGATTTAGATCATTATTATTTTTATTTCTAAATTTCTAGACAAACCTAGCTTTTTTCAATTTCCAAAGGAATTTTATTTTAATTGGTTTTTGGGAATACCAACATAAACGACTTTATTAAAATTTTAGTTGGTAGGAATATACTAAAATTAGTGTAGGAATCAAATTAGAATATTAAACATCAGTCAAGACAGTTACATTCTACGTCAGTTACGTTATGACACTTGACTTATGATAAAAGAGGTTGTATGACTGGTATATATTCAGTACGCTACGTGAACCATTTTCTTCACTCTCCCTGAATTTAATGTCCTTATCACTTACACTTCGTCAATTTTCGTTTCGTCATTGTAAGTCACGACCTTATCCTATTGTATTCTTGTTATTTATTGAAAATAGATTTTCTTTATTGTATGCTTAGAATAACATATATTATAACAATTTGTTGTTATGCTTAGAATGAAATGTTCTTTCTCAAGAAATTCAATATCTATATTATACTTCATAATTGCGTGTAGTTATATGGCGTAATAATTTTATAATCCTCATGAGCTATGGTAACCAATATGTTAATTGGGAATCTGCCTGGGACACTGCTGGACATCTGCTGGCATTTACTTATTTCATAATGTTCCTAGATAGATCTCGATAGGCCTACGTCATATATGTTATATCAAAAAATTCATTACTAAATATAAATTTGTGCATAGGAAACCACCACGTATTACTATGTACTAAGTAAATCTTTAAGCAGATTCAATCTCTTTACTTTTGACGTTAATAATATATGAATTTGAAACTCCAGTACCAGTAGTACGTAATAGTACGACAAAATGTTCTGTTCTATTTAAACTTTTGGCGTTCGCAAACGGAAACGTTTTCCGAGTTCTTTCGAGGCTACGTTGAAACGGCCGACAGTATAACATAGCGAAAGTTTCAAACATGCAATAAAAGCACAACTTGCAATGCACGTTCATCGTTCATGTTTGAACAACTCGACGTCACATCTATATTGTGCTCGGATTATGTGAGGAGTACCAGTGACGTGTCTCTAACGAAGAGTAACGTCGCTCGCGCCGCAAAGTTAATCCGCAAGCAGAGTGTGCAAACAGGCTGCTCTTTTGTGTTGCCACACAAAATGTCGTGATATGCCATTGTCTCATTTTTACTGTCTGTTTTAATGCCATTGTGGCAAAAATATTCTCGTCTCTAGGCCTCTTGTTGCTGTGTGTCGAGGTGCTCGGTCTGCTGTAGGACTTTTACGAGCTGAAGAGGCCTTTGAATTTCTGTCAAGGTATTGTTTTAATAAAACGAAATTTTTGCACTATACTTTTTCATTGAAGACCACTTAACTTAGTTTTAATATATGTAACGGGTCTCGGCTATAGAGTGGGTGGAAAATTTCTGTTTCTCCTAGCTATTTGGGTAGGTAATAATAAAATTTCATCGCTATCCCAGAAAATGGTCGCAATGATCTTAGATGCCCATTTTCCACCTTCAATTTATTTGATGGCCTTTTCGAGTCTATCATTACTGGTCAATTAGGGCGGGACTCCGATTCATAGGACCCTCGTCCTTGTTGAAATAAACGACGCTACGTTACAATATAACAAGATTCTCCAAAAACCGAGAACATCTCTTCGAAAATTCCTTTTGGAGTATTTCTTTTCTTCACGAGGTATTTAATCACAGCGCGTTGCTCGGAATTGCGTAAATTTTCAGGTTATGTTGACATGGTAACGTTTGTTGTACCAGAGAGCAATTTCATGAACGCGACGAAAAAAATTCATGACTATTTATGGCCACATGAGTACCGCAATTAGGAATGTTAGTAAAGAGGTTTAGTCATTGCTAAGTACCTTAACCGGCCAAGTTATCAGCCGTCCTACATTTTCACGCATGATATCGTTACAAATTTTTTATACAATTTATCGATCATGTTATTACAATCGATTTGTATATTTGAAACCTAAAACGTTGACGTTGACGACATTTTTAATGTAGCAAATACTCATAGTAATAGACGACGACGAAGCTGTTAGTTTTTGTTAGAACTACCATCAAAGAGCCATTATGTAGCAATAAACTCACCAGGACTAATGGCGGACTTCTTAATATTTCTTTCCCAGCGTGAATATATATTATGTGCAGAGACCTTTTACGGCACTCTATTTATTAAAACGTTAGGTACTTGCTTGAATGATCCGCTTAGATATTTAGGTGTATGTTATATAGAAAGCACTATAATTATTACAAGTAAATGATCCTTTTAGGCGTAACACTAAAATGCTCCTATGAATTGGATCTTATCTTATTGAGGTTTGCTTTACCTGAAGGTAAATAGAATTGAAACAATAACATATTTCCCGCGTGGTGTAGTGGTTACCACGCCAGTCCACCATTCGAAGGGTCCCGGGTTCGATCCCCGGCGAGGCAGAAATT
>DWAV01000514.1:0-19045 GCA_018231305.1 Noctuana lactifera
CACAATAATACGAAAATAGCCCACATAATATTAGAAAAGGGGCTTTTATAGTTATTGACGACCCCTAACCCCAGCAAATTAGTACAATGCCTTCGTGCAGAAACCACTAAAAACGTAGGCATTAAATACTGAATGCCCGTCCCAGCATACGATCCCGTAAACTTAATCAGGATACTAATATCTTCTAGAAAGTACGTCAACAACATCGGAGGCACAATAGTGACTACCGGAAATATAAGCTTTCTAAGTACAAAATTGTAGGACTCCAAGCGAGTCGTGTCTAGAAATAGACTTTGGAGATTGTTTCTGAGGGTAATAGCAATGATAGGGAAACTGGTAGAGAGCGTGAAAACTGGAAAGAGAGCTAGGAAGTACTCGACGATCTCGAGAAATATGTTCTCGTTGTCGGTAGGCACGAAGTTCAGCGTGTACAAGTCGTTCAGATTTGCAAACGCGAACGCACCTGTATAAGCTAGAAGGAGATAGAAGATGCTAATGAGACCGTAGTCTAAAGCGAGATGGAGGCCCAAATGATTTTTGCCCCTGATGGGACTAATGAGGCCTGGTAGAGAGTGGTGACACATGAATGAGTAGACGCAGGCGCCGAAGAGAGTAGGCATTCCGGTGAAGTCAAAGGCTGGGGGTTTGCCCTGTGGTCCGCGATCGATCAAAAGGTGTATCGCCATGGAGATCATTATTGCGAAAGCTAAAATAAAAATTTATCAATAGAGTTTTGTTCCAGGAGCCGATTAGCAATAAAATCTTAAGCCTTAGCAAAATTTATAAAAACGTTGCAATTTAAGGTACCTAATGTTTAATTTTAGAAGCCGTAAAAAGCATAAAATTATGTAAAGCAAAGGTTACAAAGCAATAATAAAAAATAATAAATACATTGTATTTACAACAATTTTGGCCATGATCCGACACAACAAAGAAGATATTAAATTAAAGAAGTTCCTAGCTAAAGCTGCACTCACCAAGCCACCGCATGCCCGAAGTGAAGAACTGCAGGTACTTGGTTTTCTGCACGTTGAGGAAGACAAAGGGTCCAGTGGCAGCGAAGAAAGTGAGAAGGGCCACACGGTAGCAGTCAAAGCGGGTGTAGGCGGCAGGGTCTACGTCAGTTGATATAAAACAGGGTAGATTATCCCAATCAGAACTGTTCGTCATGTTCGCGGGGATCGTCGAGCTGTCAACAAGACATGAATCGTAAAACATCATCAATATCTAAAATATACATACTCCGATGCTTTGCTACTCATGAGGGTTGAGATGGTAGCCTAAAATAAAGTGTCTTTCCACATCAGTCCAACCGAAACACAAAAACTTGAAATAGACTTGCTTCACTATATGTTGTATATTATGTGGCAGTAATTTCCACGAATTGTACCATGTACCAAAACGCACAACTGAATATTATCAATAATTTATTAATAACGCGTAACTTTTCATGGTAACAAATACAAAACGATAACATGCGTGTTTGAGATAATACCATTCACTTTTACAATACAAATTTTATCTACAATATGATTCATATTGCTGTTGAAATTATTACTCTTAGAAAATAGGCTACAACTTGGAACGACTTATACTTGAAAATTCTAACTGACCATACCATTAACATGTCATGGCATTACAGAAGAAATGTCTTATTTCTGAAAAATATAGAGTTTAATCAGTCTTTGGATGTCACCACCCATAAGAATACAAGGTTATGCACGCATCTGAACAAACATTTAACTCGGGCGCACTACATTTTCTGTATATAGCTTTATGTTAAAACAAATAGTAAGCAAGTATTCAGCACTGCCATTATGTAATAACTGCCTTTCTACGACTCCACTTGAGGTAAATTATAAATACATTAGCTATCGTATAAGCTTTAGTTTATTTAGACTGTGATAAATTTTGATAAAAACAAAATCTTGTTGGATAAAGAGTAACAGCATTGCAGTATTTTATAAATATCTTGCATTTACAAACAGCAAGTTGTTTCAAGCAGGTCATGTTTGAGGTTCTGACGAAATTTGCATTGTATAGAACTGTAGAGTACATAGAAAGGTAGCTTTTGATGTTGCATAACAAATTCATTGCTACTGGTAGTAGTTTCAGTACTAAGAGTTTGCCACAATACTTTATTATCGGCATATTATTATGAGACAAAGGAGATCAAATCAATTGTTCACGGACAAACTTCAATCGCGCATAATTATAACACCCGTTACAAAAAAAACCGACTTCATAGTTGTCGCTCAGATACTGAATTTTTTTACTTATATGTTTTGCTCATGGATGCCGCTGTCAAAACTGGACCAAATTAAAATGGGTCCAAACGGGAAGCATCAGCTTTTAAATAAAAAAAAATCATCCAAATCCGTTTACCCAGTAGAAAGTTATGAGGTAACAAACAAAAAAAAAATACAGTCAAATTGAGACCCTCCTCCTTTTTTTTGAAGTCGATTAAAAAGTAGCTAAGCAAAGAGTTTTACTATGACCACTATGCTGTCGAATGAATTCTTTAGCTACAGATAAAATATAAAAAACATCTCACCACACAACATCCATAATAGATTTTGCAACAGCAGCTGAGTAAATAGAAAGGTCTCCATACAAATATACACAGAGGGTACAGTAGAACATGGTCCTGCCAGTTTTACTCAGAAATAAATTAGCCATTTCACCCAGCTCTATCCGTTCATCGAGACTGTAGTATCTTGAGGGTATCGAGTCACCACACACAAGGGGATCTTCAAGATCCCCTTGAGAATGGTGTGATGTTGACGGTTCCTCATCAGAATCATGTTCTTCAATCTGTAATCAGTAATAAATTTACTTCATTACATTTACTTTGACACTAATATTATTATACGAGTGTGAGCAATCCTGACTCACTAACTCCGAAAATACTGTACCTAGGTACTTGAAATTTGGTACAGGGATTCCTTTAATAATGTAAAGGAGCACTAAGAAAAAATTTTGAAAGAAAAATCCCTGAACGGGCAAAATAGGGGGTGAAGTTTGTATGGGATAGCATGATTCCTTGGTCCAATTAATTAAGAAATCCATTCGGGCGAAATCGCGCGCATAAGCTAGTAAAAAATATGATAGACAATCTTATCTTGTTGATATCAAAGATTGGATAATTTAATTGATAACATCTATTATAAAAGTGTTTCTTGACGTTTATTTGATATTTTGTGTTCGCTTACTACCTAGATTTTATTTGATATATTAATCTTGATATATGAAATATATGTGTCAAAAATCATCCAAATGTATATTGATTTACTTAATATTCTTTTGAACTCAGTATAATTATAAAAATAGTTTCAGATTTTATCGAAAACGATAAAACAATTGTCTTTAGAATTTTACTAGAGGGATTTTAAAAGTTCTGAAACTTCATTGTATCTCCCTCTGCAGCCTCCAAATAAATATGCTCACAATACTCACACTATTCCGCTTAATAAACTGCAGCCTTTTCCATTTAAACACAGCATTGGCACATGCCATGGTCTCGATCACATATGTGGCATTCATGAAACTCATGAAGGCCAGGAAGACCAGGGATATGGTGCTCAGACCCCATCCTGCTCGTGAAAATGCTGCGGGGAGGGTCAGTGCTCCGGTCCCAACTATCAAGTTGAAGATATACACTAGTCCCACCTGTTAAAAAAAAACCTTTCAACAGCTATTGAAGAAAAGAAAAAAAAAACTATTCATCTTCTAAATTCGAAATTATTTTTTTACCTAGTTAAGGCGAATTATCGGCACATAGATAAGTACATACTATAATCATTATTATTTTTAATTTTCAATTACAAAGAATCTAAACAGGGCCTGTGAGAGATCAGAACTAAATAGTCAGAGCATTTAAGAGTTTTTACATTAGGTATAACAATAATGTTAAAGGAAACTCTACCATATGGTCAGTATTACTTTTAAATTTAATTTCAACAAACATTTTTAATGTTTTAATTTAATAATACTCACCCACACAGAATATTGATCCCCCGTTTCAGCTTGAGGCATCCTCGTTAATCGTCTTGCACTCCAAATACGATGCATTTCCACGATATAATGCACGACATCGCTACTTCCGAAGATAGAGAGTAATGACTGCAAAAATATATTATTGATAACAAGATCAACTCAATAACACGTTTCAATTTGTCGATCATAAATTATTGATATGCAATAAATATCGAATTCTTTGTTTTGTATTATATATATCGCTCAATTTAAAAGATGTCAAACGTCAGAAACGTCATTAGAAATTAGGAATATTAGAATTGCTGTTGTTGATGCAGATTGGCCTGATTGTTGATGTTGATTTGAAAATTCTTCTTTGATTTGACGTTCTTTGTGATTTGTGACGTTTGTGTCATATAACATGTGACATTCCATTATAAATTAACCCACAGAAAATGTATACTACAGATTTTACAGAACCACAGCACAGAACTCTTAAAAATAGCATTCTACTTCAGGGAGAGAATTTTGTTCATTTTATCACGCTTTTATATATATACTTATTGTTAACTATTTTAATAATGTTTGTTATCGTTTGTTACCAAAATTCTTCGAAATAATATGTTGTTTACTTTATTACTAGTACATTATTGTATGTGGACACTGCAAGCCATGGACATCCAACCTCAAACAGAAGAGAAGTCCTATGAATTGAGGTCATACGCAAATGCGTTGCTCTATGCTTGAGGACTGTTGCCTTAAATAACGTAAATGCGGCACCCACCCTACCAAACCGAAACACAATAAACAAACACAACCAAACTTGCTTCACGGCTGGTTAGAGATATCAAATCTAAAATCAAAATCAAAAATATTTTCAATTCGGTGTATATAATTTGGGTAATTTTTTAGCTTGAGTTACTCGTCTACTTTGTTTTATTCGATCGTCGACGAAACAAAAACGCCAAACAAAAGGAAGACAAGATGGCGAACGAAATCCATTCGGTTGCATAGAATTTGTCGACTAATCTGGTACAAGTAGGAATATAGTGTATTATCTATGTAGTCTGGTCTAGTCCAAGCGGTCCAAGCGAGAATAACAATAATCAAGACTACATTAGTACATTTTAAAGTAAAGGTCAAGATACACGCTGTGATTTTAGCTCATTATAGAAGTAGACTAAAAAGTTCGCCGTAGTTTAACTACAATCCAATAGATAGAAAGTACCTACCTATCTTTTTTTTATTAATTCGCCGCGGTCAGCGAAAATAGTGGACAATTGATTTAATTTGAACTTTCATGTTACAAAAATTTTATAAAACTTAATAACATGAAACATTATTAACGTGACCATGAACACAACCTAACGCTTGGAGTCTTGAAGGGACCCGAGATTATAAAGTATAAATTAAAAAATAATATCGAAGTTATCTACACTTATCATTTTTGTCATTTAAGTCATTAATTAAGCTTACAAAAATAAAATAACTATCAATCTATTTATTGTCGATCTTCCTAGATTGTCGTAATGTGTAGTGTCCTATAACTCGTTGTGTGTGACAGTGTGTTACGTACCTATCATAACGAGTATGTTACACTATCCTTAATGAAGTAACAGTAAAAAAAAAACGTTTTTTATAAATCGAACATGAAAAGCAAAGTCTACAATATGAAATCAAAGATTGAGGGGAACAATGGAACCGAAGCCTAACCAAACCACCCCGTTAACATTATACTATATGTACATAAAATCACTTCGACTTCCAAGTTCCAATATTCCGTCGCTAAGCTGAATATTTGCGACGCAAAATGGGTTTGCGCATGTCCGATTACACCCAACCACATACGACACTCACACCGTTACATAGCTAAAGCAGTGTGGAGCTTGCGACCTATAGGTTGTATATATAAATTATTTATTAGCTTCTGTGATATTTATACCTTACGACTTCGTACGATTGGTTTTTATTTCAAATCTATCTATCTATCAGTTTAAGCCTCTATTAAGGCTATTAACACGAACATAACTACGAGTAGCAGTGCCAGTCTTTGCTTAATAACTTTGCTGCTTTTCAATAAGAAAAGATAGGAAAGGATAAAATTGGAATGGATAGGGAGACTGGTTTTCAAATAACATAGGTATGTACTATAGGTGAATCCTAAATCAACTTTATCTGTGTCGCGAAGGACCAACTTTTTTCGTTGCTGCTAACGTAAAGATTTAATAGAAACGTAAAGATTTTATATCTACATGCGGCTACTGCAGACTTGCGTTACACCTAATATGCGCTTTTAAAATAAACATAATACATCAGGGAGCTTGCCGCCGCCCGGGATCCTGGATCCCCCCCTCGGCACCCCCCTCTGTCCTAACACTTCATGTGATGTATTAGCTATGTACCTATCTATTAGTTATGTACCTACTTAGACTGAAGTTGAAATCCACGAATTCGTGCCTATTTCCCATCAAGTTGTCTAACGACACAATTTTATTAGTTCTCCTCTTAGTTCGTGTTATTGATATATTTTACTGACGTAATAATTAAATTTAGCATCTAAAACTAGAAGAATCGAGCGTGGTTCCAATGTCGCCGGTCGTAGGATGTAAATCGATCAAACCAGTTCCGTGGCATGAAGCTGAAGCAGACAGCTCGTAAACCTCCACATTGCATGTCGTGCTTTAACAAATGCCTCCAATAAACCCTGAGGCTGCTACCGAGCCTTTCTTAAAGTCTTTAAGTCTTTAATATAATTTTCCAAATAAACGAGAATGCTATGTGATATTGTTCTCATAAAACAATTATGTCTTCCGATTTACGTTGATCATGATCAGTGCTTTCGATAAATATAATGAAGTAATGGACCTGTCGGCGTAAAGTGAACGTGAACTATTAATGTCTAAGTCGTAAAGACCACAAATCTACATGTACCATTGTAGATATCTAACGTTAAGGTGAGTACCTAAATACTAAATACCTAGTAACAACTAGGCATAATAATAAATGTAGGTATTTAGGAAGTAAAGAAAACGAAGTGCGTTGCAGATTGGTTTTAACTTAATATACCTACCTAGGTTGGTACCTTACTTGTTAGTTAAGATAAAAATCCAAGTAGGTACCTAATCGAAGCAACTAGATTTACAACTTTATAAGATTGCAAAATACCTATGTAAGTAAAGTAAAGTACCTACCTAGGTAGGTTTAAATGGTATAGGTTGTACGTAAATATAAGATGGTATCCATTTGAAGAAGAGTTGTTTACATAGGTAGGTACCTATTTTAAAATTATTACAACACCGCATTTATTTATCGATGTCAATATGTAGAGTTTTGATGGTTCTTATTTTTAGTGTAAAAATTGCAAAAACATTACTAAGCGTTTTTTTATCATTTCAGCAATAAGTAGGTACCTACCTAGATAGTTGTATAGTATTTTTAATTATTCAATATCGAAAAGAAATAAAATATAATAGGTATTATTAATTATAGTGATGTGAATTGTGATTTAGTCTGCATAGATAATACACTATAAATAATGTAATCTGTTCGGTAATGTTGTGGTCTTATTTTACTTAGTTGTGGTAATGTTATTGTTAGGTATTTGACAAATACCTACTTAAATTTTAAAAGAATCTTAGCATTATGACGCAACAATCTTACACAGCCACTTACTAGGTATGTTTATAGGTACTTTTAGATCTAAATCTGACTTCTAATATAGGTAGGTACCTAACCTAAGCCTTGTTGCTTAGAGCCATCTTTAGATTCTTCAGTGTCGCTATTCGTTACACTACACGAATAGGTTTCTTTTTGCTTTTGTGGCAGTAAGCATAGGTACAATAGGCTATTCTGTTGTATAAAATATGAGGAAATCAATATAGGTATGATGTTTTATGTATGATAATCATAACAAAATAGGTATTGCTTGCCTTGTATCCTGTGGCAATCTCTACTACCTACTTACTTATACTTGTATTCCTAAACATGATAAACGAACGTATACCTAAGTAGTTGCGTACGGTATTTATGTATAGCTCTGTGCTATAGTGGTTATATACATGGAGCAAATTGCTATAACCCGGCTATAATAAAAGGGCGTAAACCAGAACGTTTTCTTGTATCACCAAGCGTCCATCTTGAATTAGTAGTATTTCGTAACACTTCGTGCGAACCCCGACGACGAAATCATTCCATCCAGCCGTCGAAGCCGTGTTCTCGGGGGTTTGGGATTGTGATTTTGTATAAATCTACATAGTTTTTGTGCCAACAACTATACAAAACGAAGGTATGTTTTGTACAATATTAATTTTCTAGCTATTGTGGTTAATATCATAGTCGAACGACTTCAGCATTTATGGCATCGCTTTCTCAGGCGTATCTTTTGTCTCTCTTCAACAAACGCAATATGTGTATCGGATATAATTCTCTGTCTCATTCTATCTAGTAATATAACACCGTTGTGCTCGTTCGTGTCACGTAAGAAATTTTTGTATTCTTAAGTAAATTTTAGATTAAATTGCAATGTTTGGTGTCTATTAGCTTTATTACATAGTATTACATGTTTGTTAATGTTTTTTCGTGAAATACTGACTCGTACAGTTCGATAATAGGTCGTGCTAACTTTCACTCTAGGTATAGATAGGTAGGTACTGTAGATAATATACATAGCATAGATAGGTGTATACGATTCTGTAGATATTCAACATCGACTCTCAAGGCCGAAATACACAAATACTAATATATATACATGACATATCTGCTTCGAAAAGAACAATTCCATGGTTTTCATCAAGGTGTAATCGTGTGATTGATAATTTTGACTGCGAGTGTGGCCGCCGTAAGTACCTACATATTGTGTGTTGTGGTGAAGTGTCGCGAAGCTCTATCGGTTTGATATATATAGGTACAGTATTGAACGCTATCGCATCTGTCCACGACGCAAAATATTGCCGATTTTGTAATTAAAAGTCTCCGGCAGGTCTTATAACTACGTTTTGTAGATACGACGTAGTCCTTGAGGTAACCTCAAAGTCCGTAATGCTTATTTCATCGATCGTTGTTGCCAGCTACGATAATTTCATTCCATAATGAAAATATACCTATTTATATTTATGTGTCTTTCAATAGGCGCTGGTTTATGTTGTGTGCATATTTTAAGAGTGGTGACTTGTTACAAATGCTGCGACATATTGTTTTTCTTTTTTCAACAGATAAAGTGAAACGAGCGAACTGCAAAGCTGCTCCAAAGGATCTGCCGAGCCCGCATTATCTGTGATATACAGCTCAGCCTCACGTCCGTCCTATAAGGTACGTTCATATTTCAGATGTTCATGTTTTGGGACCTATGACAGTTTCCAACTGGATATTCCTCTAATAGAAATAATTAATAAACAACTCCAACAACAAATTTTTTATCTGTGTGTAGGGGTTAGGATTTTACTTAATAAGTATGTTTATGGTTTTTATGTAGTAGTAGTGTTTGTAGTTTACTAGCTATAATAAGAGGGAAATTATTCCCTTGTGGTGATAAAATGATATTGTTTGTAGGGCTGGGCCACTCGGGGCTAGAGGCGAGTCCACAGCAGCTTCCAGCGGTGATCTCACCCTGCCCTCTGCCACAGAGGCACTAAACACTGCTACCTGCTTTATTGACTGCATCACTACGAACCATTGTTACTTAGTCTTTAATTAAAACAATGCAATCTGTGAAAATAAGTATAATGCTAGGTGGATATTGTAGAAAATTATTCTATTTATAAATAATTGTCTGATGTCTAATGTTTCTGTAATATTATGTGTTCCATATCTAATTAAGTATAATTGTTACTCCAATATTAATACTGTTACCGAACCAATGCAATGTAATTACTCCACCTCAATGTCGGTGGTGAACACAAATAAATTTGGTGCTTTTAAGCGAGTTGAAGAGAAGAATGAAAGTCAGCGAGTTAGTGTAAAAATGGTAGATAATAATAATATTTATAATGTAGAGTTTGTTGATAGTATCCAACAAAACCAAATGATTGGCGATACGCCTAACTACTGCATTCCTTTAATGATTAACGCCATAACAGTCCAGGGTATCTCATACAGTGACCCGTATTTCAGTAGCTTTAACTTAAACTATAAGATGGCGTTTGGAGCGCCAGAGTATATGAACAAGTCTGATTACGCTTTTAAATCCTCAGTTTATATTATGCGAGATGAGCCTTGCACGGATAAGACGCAACTACTAAACGAAAAGTCTGCTCATGATATATGCAAAACGAAAACTCGAATGATAACTTATGACAAGAAGTCTGTTGAAACATGCCATGACAATAAAATTTTGGATGCTGATATAGATAAATCAGCCTCTGAGATACCAGTGGTGAAAACTTGTGCAAACGGTGTTCTGACATTTGACACCATGATAGAACTACTTAGGAAGGAGAATGAAGTTCTCAAGGACATGAAGTCTGAGGAGAAGGACAGTTGGGGCGTGCCCCTGAGACTGCGTCTCCGGGGGGGTGGCGAGAGCTCCCTCAATGCTGCTTCTGGCTGGGGCAGCCCACCAGCTTCAAACAATGGTAATTCGTCTTTTTTTTTTCAATTACAAAATATTGCTTAAATTGCTTTTCGTTAAATTTACAGGCAAATTATTAAATTATTTAAAGGGAAAAGTTTCATAAACCAATTTGGATTTAGGCATGTAATCAATTCATTTTGAATTGTAATTTCATAAAATAATTGTCATTTTCATAATTTTTTAGTTCTTATTAGATTTTAACTAGTTTCAATATCTATAATATATTATTAGTTATGTTTTGTAAATTTGGACTTAAAATTATGGGAGTAATAAACAGTACTGCACTAAATAACACATGGACCGTTCAATAAATTTATCTCTAGATAATAGGATAAAAAGAATTTATTTTTGTTTTTCAATGTAATATCCATATAAGCTCAATACACTTGGTCCACTTCTGTTGCAATTAATTTAGACCCTTAGAAAAACAATCCTTTGGTTGGTTATCAAACCTGCTCTAGCTTCTTTGACTTCTTCCTTACTAGAAAATCGTTGTCCTTGAAGGAATTGTTTCAAAAAGTTGTAAGAAGTTCGTAAAAGTCCTTCAGCCCAAAATATTTTTCCATAAACCACCCATGTTTCATCTGTCCAAAATCTTTTGAAGTGGTGTCAGGACCTATCTTGCGCTGACTTTTAAACAATTGCAACTGCAAACAGTCACTTATATGTGCCAAAATAAATTCTTCTACTATTTTACATATTTCTGGAGTTGTTTCTGTCACAGGTTGCTCCATAGCAGGGACACACACACAAGGGTGAGAGTCCTCTTATATGGACTCTCATCTGTCCTTGGATTTCATATCAATATAATATTATGCCTATAAATATGCCAATAAATATTCATAAATGCTTAAGACTAGTTTTTGACCATAATCTGGTTTTGAATATAGTTGAAAAAGTTCAAATGGATGATTTTACTGAAAATACAACTTTATTCTAATATAGGTAGTCAGTTTTGTCAACTTTTTGTTCACCTATGATTTTTAAGATAAATTGTAATCTCAAATTTATTTTTTATATATGTTTCAAATTATAGTTAAGTATCGTATTTTAAGGCTTAGTAGGAGCAAATAGCTTTATAGCATATTTGTTGCAAATAAAAATTGAGTAGTTTATTATATTTATATGAAAATTCAAAACAGATTCCAATAACAATGGCTATAGCTTCTTAAACGTACATAAACAATTCTTTTTATTATTGCCAGCTGGGAATTGGGGCGGCAATACTAGTGGCCAAACAAGTAATGGTACAAACAATACTCAACAATGGAATAACACTCAGCGGCCGCCGACTTCCCAAGCGGATAGTAAGTTATAACAAACCTATTCGGATCGCTAGCTTACGGTGATTGACGCTTTACAATAGTAGCAGTGAAAAATGCAACACTGGCATAGTTTAATACTTGGTAATATCTTTTGCAGTGAACAGCAATAAGGGGAATGGCAATCAAATGCCGCCGACAAGTGCGGCCTCCCAAAATTGGCAGACATCCCCGCCAAACATGCCAAATACACAGCCAAACAACAATGGTGCGCCCGCGAGCAATGGTATTACATTTTCAATATTCTCTTATAGAGCAATTTGTCGTAATTGACGTTTTCTTACGAATGATTAAACTGGTTTAATTTTTAGGGACGAATAACGCTGGTAATGGAAACAGTGTGGCTCCAAATAACCCACCCAATCCTACAGCAAATTCTAATGGACCAACAGCAGGCAATGGGAATAACGGCAATAACACTAACAGTACATCTTCTGCGAAGATAGAACAACTTAATTCCATGAGGGAAGCCCTGTTCAGCCAAGATGGCTGGGGTGGCGTAAGTATTGAGCCATTATTCGTGCAGTTGTAACGTAAACATTTAATATTATTTCTGTGTTGAATTATTCTGAATCAATTTGCAAGACCTCATTTGAAGTTCAAATTATGTGACACCTTGGCACTAAAATATATGCTCTACTGAAATATCTCTAGTGCTAATAATATTACTTAATTGTGTGTTTATTTTCAGCAACATGTTAACCAAGATACAAACTGGGATGTACCTGGATCTCCTGAACCAGGCTCTAAGGTCGAGCCGGCTGCAGGCGGGCCACCCGCATGGAAGCCCAATGTTAATAATGGTGCATTTCTCGGAACTGATCTCTGGGAAGCTAACTTGAGAAATGGCGGACAGCCGCCACCGCAACCCGCTTCGAAGACTCCTTGGGGCCATACGCCCACTACCAACATTGGTGGCACCTGGGGCGAAGATGATGATGCTGCAGATTCAGCCAATGTTTGGACTGGACCACCTCCCCAGCAACAATGGAACTCCGGACCACCTCAACATAACCAACAATGGGGTGTGCCCAAGAAAGACGACTGGAATGCCTGGGGAGAACCACATAGGCCATCCGATCCACGACTTGACCCGCATCGCTCGCAGGACCCTCGTCAACAAGCGTCCGATCCACGTCACGATCTTCGCGGAGGAATTTCTGGTCGCCTCAATGGCGATATGTGGAACCAACACCACCCACACACTGGAGCACCTAACAAGATGATGCCTTCTGGAGGCGCCAATCAGTGGGGCACACAGGTAAATTGCTGCGTATATCTCTCCTTTTAGTTTTTAAAAGTTATTATAAATCGATCTGATTCCGTTCTATTTGTAAAGGGTCCCAAGGATTCGATCAAATCTTCGGGATGGGAAGAGCCATCTCCGCCCGCCGCGCGTCGAGTGGCCGGCGGGTTCGACGACGGCACATCTCTATGGGCGCAACGTGGCATGGGCGGCATGTCTCGTGGAGCGCCGCAGGGTCCACCGGCCCCGCAGAGGATTCCACCCACGCCGACCAAGCCTGACGCCGTCTGGGGAGCTCACGGACAACGAAACGGCTCCTGGGAGGAACCGCATACGCCTGGATGGCCTGATCGTGAAGTTCAAGGCTGGGGTGAATCTTCTGGACCAGGTTTGTGGCGTGTACCGAAGCCGAAACCACCTGGTCCAGCGGGAGGTTGGCCTGATGATATTGGTGAATGGCCCGGCCCGAAACCACCGCAGGGAGGCCCATTAGGCAAGCAGCTGCCGAAGGATATGGTTTGGAACAGCAAGCAGTTCCGGTGAGTAATTGCTAATTAGTAACTTGTAATGTAATTTTCTTTCAACAAACTGATTCTAACAAATAATATGCTTTAGATACCTTGTGGAGATGGGCTACAAGAATGAGGAAGTTGAGGTGGCTTTGCGCAGTCGTGACATGAATGCAGAAGAGGCTCTCGAGATGTTGGCTGCAGCGCGAAGTGATGGCTGGCGTCGCGACGAGCATTTCCACCATGGTCCCTTCCAACCACAAGCCTCAGTGCCGACAGTGTCTCCTGCAGTGGTTCAGAAGTTGCTCAACCAACCTCCCCCTCCCACTGTACAACATCATCCATCGTACAATCCTAACAGGTATATAGTTTTGTATTTCAGCATTAATAAGTGTTTATTATTCAATATTCTTTTCAAACTTGCTTGGAATTCTTATAAAATTGATTGTTAAAACAAATAAATATAAGCCATTTTTATTATTAATTTTACGTTTACAAAATGAATTATAACAATTTTAACAGCTATTGGAATTCATAACTGTGAGGTGAGACATGAAAAAAATTTGTGCATGCTTGAAATGTGGTTGTAAATATCTTGTGATCTCAAGTGTGAATGATTGATATGAGCTGATGTGGTCCACTTTACTTGAGTGTTATTAAATTGCTTTAGGTATTGTTGATCAAAATAATGAAGATTTCTTTACACTTACTATTTATCATAATTGCACATAAGTACACGACAATTTTTAATTAGGCCTCGCAATTCAGCCAAATAGATGCAGCCATTCTAAATTGTTTTTTTTCTTGTCTATCCTGTCGATTCCATCGAAATTTTTCATTCTTCTTTCTCATATAGGAAACATAATAATATAGAAACGTTAAACTCATACTAAATTTACATTTAATTAATAGTGGCACAAGCAACAGTGGACAACCCAGCACCGCACAGCTTCGGATGTTAGTCCAACAGATCCAGATGGCTGTGTCCGCTGGGTATCTCAACCATCAGATCCTGAACCAGCCACTCGCTCCACAAACACTTGTTTACTTGAACCAGTTGCTGCAACAGGTATGTTTGAAAATTATATGTGGGAGTTACTTGAGACACATTAGTGAGTAAACACTATATATGTCATGTTAGTTTAATCCTGTACTTTACAGTATTAAAACATCTAAATCAATGAGTTTTACATTAAGAGTCAATTAAGACGATAAATATCTTTGGTACTTACTTTTTCATTTTTATTAACTAATAGAGAAAACTAGAAACTTTATTTTTACTATAACTTGTGATTTTTTTTATCTAGATTAAAGTCCTGCAACAGCTAGTTCAGCAGCATACTCTTGCCATTTCGAAGGCCAACTCTTCACTTGCCCTGCAGTACTCTGTGCAGATTACAAAGGCTAAGCAGCAAATCGCTGCTCTCCAGGTAAGAAACAGTGATGTAATGAACTATCTTGTTGACTTCGTTCCACAGGAGAATTTTATATGCGATTTTCCAACATTATTTAGTGGGGAGTATGGAGGAACAACCTGCAATGTTTGTGTAAAAAATTTGTATTATGTCTTATGAAATAAAATCAAAGATTTTGTTTTGAACATAATATGACACTAAGAGTGGTCCATAAATGTGATAATGGGCTTTGGTTGTTTATACATTACAATAATTATTGTCATTATACTTAATGGTTTCTCAGTGTATCACAACTTTATACATTGACAACAGCACAATTCACAAACTAGTTTCTGCTCTCAACCACCAGATTGTATGCACATTTTAATGCAGAAATAAGTGTGAAGTGTTATACTAGAGGTATTTTCTTCATAGAGTTTGATGGTTAATGTTTTTGTTTAGAATCAAATAGCGACTCAGCAGGCAATATATATGAAGCAGCAAGCCGGCGGCGCGGATCTTTTGAAGCAAAACCACGACCCTCTGGTGCCGTTGCAGACAAACTTCAATGAATTGGCCATCAATAAGGATACACCACCTGTGAGTGTGATATGAAGTTTAAAAAGTTTGAAATTGTAAACGACTGTTATAGAAATAGAAGCATTTTAAACTACTTTCTATGCTTTGTAATGTTATTTTCTTACTTTTTTTTATTATGATTATCTACTCTTCATAGTTTGGAGCTAACAACGGGCAACAGTCTCGCCTTAACCAGTGGAAGCTGCCCTCACTCGATAAGGGCGATGACTTCAGTCGAGCGCCTGGCACAGCCAAATCTACCACTAGCCCACAGCTAAACCAGCTGGGATTGCAGCCTGACTCGTAAGTCCACAATAAATGACATGAGATTCGCAAATGATATTATGCTGTTAAAAGACAGTTCCAAGAAACTTTAACTTGATATAAAATTATACTAGACTAGACTTAGCAGACAAAAGTAGGTTTAGAAATGTATGCACGCAATACTAAATGGATGACTTAACTCCATACAGGGTAGCAAAGAGGTTTATGGAAATGTCTTTAAATATATGAGCTGGCTAATTAGAAGACTCAATGCAGGGGTCTCTGCAGGGGACTCAATGTCTAAAAGAAATTACGAATACAATTCAAATATTCCCTATTGGCAACACACAACAAAAATAGGAATAACAAACAAAAATAAACGACATGTGGCAATTACACGTGGATGACAAAAATAATGGTCCTTGAAAGAAATAATGAAGGTTGTTTGGCAGAGATCCCTATTTAGCGATAAGATATCTTTTTGTACTGTACAATATTAGTTTTTTTGTGTCATGTATCTTTGGTGCACGATAAGGCCTAGTATTGTGTTGCCGAACAAAGAAGTAAGCATGTATATTAAGAGGAAGACCTTTGACACTTGCATTGTATCATGTGTAACTAACGGATGCGAAACAACAAGCATAGGGAAAAACTAGCAGTCACATTATAATACGTTAGTAAGGATCATTTGAAAGAGAGTTGGACAGGCCTATATGTTACACTGTAAGGCAAACACAGAACTATGTGGTATCCAAGGGATGGGACTAAAAACAAGATGAAGAGATTACATATTATATTATGCTTAACCTTGAGGCCTTATTGGACGACAGTAGCACAAGACCGAAAGCAATGGAGAGTTAGAGGTATTGCTAGGTGAAGTGGGGTTTTTATGGGTACATTTTTATATGTTGCTTTGTTTTCAGCACATGGGGTGTAGGCCGCGGTTCCGAGGGCTGGGGCGACCCCACAGCTGACGTGACCGACGGCAAGGACTCATGGCCCACGCATCCCTCACACCAACCAGTGTACGACTTGGTGCCTGAGTTTGAGCCTGGGAAGCCATGGAAGGTGGGTTCTCTTTGAGATTTATTGTTTTGTATTTTCTATATTTGTTTGTATTTTCCTAAGGAAGTTTGTAGACAGATCATTATTAGGTTATTTTGGGATTGTATGAGGAAGGAAAATGTTTGTTTTCTATTACACAATAGGCAAGCACTTGTAATTTCACTACATTGAAAACATGTATGAAAATATATTTTTGTTTAAATACTTATAAATAGTGTGCCTTTATGTAGTGTATACAATATTATATGGAGGTATCAGTACAATAATATAAACAACTCTTACATAATGTTTTGCAAATGATAACATTGGTGTCACAGCCACAGTCACATTGTGCGAATGTAATCACAACTTTATCTCATTGAAGAATGTAAAAAATTATTTTGAACGCAATTTTGAAACATTCTTTATAATAACATTGATAAAGATAAAACAATGTGAAACATAATCTTGATACACAGTACAATTATTCTCGCCTCAAACAGCAGTAAAGTCTTCAGTTATATTTATGGGGATTCCGGGAACAGTTTACTTGAGACAATTTTAGTCCTCATGAACAGCGACGCATTAACGTACGACCTCAAATAGGACTTCTTCTTGATAGGATCTTGACATCAAGGGGACAGAGGCAACTTAATATTCTCTATTGCTATTGCTATTTATTTACTTAATCTTTCATTGAAATCATCCAGGGCAACCAAATGAAAAACGTAGAGGATGACCCAGCTATGACACCTGGCTCAGTGGTGCGCTCCCCGTTATCACTGACTGCCATTAAAGACTCTGATATGCTTGGCGGGAAGACATCGCCCCCTGGCGGTGAGCGCTCGCTCTCCTCGTCGACATGGAGCTACGCCCCTCCTGCTACCAGTGCCGGAGGTATTTACTTATTTATTAAGGTTCCCCAGTATCAGTATACCAGACCATACATGTAACTGTATTATAAATGGGTAAGGCTACACAAATAAATACGCCATAACACACTAATTAGGTTAATATTTTACAATAACAGTACATTAGTAGATCAATGTAATATGCTCGAAAATTAATCAAACTATAAAGTAATTATGTAGGTATATTATAAAATGTGAAATGTACGTCAACGTTAAAAACTACAACATTTCAAATATTACGTATTTTTTGAAAAATTGTTCACGACAATAAGATATCTCTGCAAGACGATTGAACTGCAAGATTTCGAAGTGGTGTGTAAGAGCCGCAGTGGCTCAATTCGCAATGGCGCAGGACATTCCAATACTTATGGAATTGTTCAGGAATGGTTTAAACCTATTTCATGGAGATAATTTTATATTGTTTTAATTATTAACGAATTGAATAATATGTTGGCAGGCATGAAGCCACAGGACGCGTGGGCAGCGAAGCCCCGGCCCGCGCCCCCTGGCCTCAAGTGGCCGCAGCACCAGATGAACGCGCGCGCCGTGCCCTCCTGGCAGTCCTCCACCTGGCTCTTGCTGAAGAATCTTACCGCTCAGGTTTGTTACAACACATGAATTTAGGTTCTACTGCAAGACCCTTTATTAGAGTTAATAAAGAAGAAAGGAACATGGACTGATTTTATAGAAGTTTACTTAATGGTTATAGACGGAAGACAGGATTTAAAGAAACATTCTAAATATTGACATGTTCAGACAGACAGATAGACAGCTAAGACACATGCTAAAGGATGCGGCAGAGGACTTTATTTATATATGGATTTGATTAATATTAATAAATTTAATATAATATACTGTCAAATCATTGTTGCCTATACTAATATTCTAAAGATTTGATATAGGCTCTGAAACTACTGGATCGATTTGAAAAATTCTTATTCTATATGATAGCTACATTCATGAGGAAGGTTAGGCTATCAAGCATTACGCTACTATTCTTAACGCGGGTGAAACCGCGTGGCGCAGCTAGTTAGTTATAATTGAAATACTTATTCAATCAGCCAATTGAAATTGAGTTGCATTAGTCAAATAACTGACAGACACTTCCCTCTACTCATTTCTCACAATACAAGAACACACAAAAAAATACTGTATAAATAATTATTTATACAGTATTTATTTATGTTTCAGTGTTTTTATGTTCTTTTCCATTTTAGGACAGTTTCAAATGTG
>DWAV01000515.1:0-19041 GCA_018231305.1 Noctuana lactifera
GTTGTATAAAAAATGTCTTCCTTTTTTATTATCACAAGTTTTCATAAACTACCCTGGGCTGACTGGTAGAAAATGCCGTTAGTCATCAAAAAAATTAATTAAATAATTAATTTCCCATGAAAAATATTAAAGTTAAATAGAATTATTATTACAGAGCTATGCAGCATCGTGCATCACCTTACTTAATTAATAATAAACATAAAGTAAATATTAAAAAAATCTACCTAGATGTTAGAAGCAGCGCACATGTAAGCTGAAGAAATAACGTTACACACGTAGGTACATGTGGTTAAATAGTAGAAAGTCATATTTTCAGTAGTTCCTAAAGGGGAATCACGAATGTACATTTCTTAGCACATAAGAGCATCATTAGAGGCTCGCAAGGGGCCGCGCGGCACCCGCGCCCGCCGGCATTTGTGAGATAACGAGACAACTGACCTGCCGGCAGCAGAGAGCGTCTTCACACCATTTTGCAAACAGAAGCACTATATGTTTCTGTTCACATTATTATTGTTGACAGATACAGGTTACGTCTAACCTATGATCTAACGAGTAGCTGTTAATCTAACGACTAATGTATTAACTGGCTGGTTGTACTAGCGCATGTAAATAAATCACATCACCAACTATAACAACAACAAAAACAGGAAAAAAATGAGACGAATTGAGAACCTCCCTAATTTTGAGAAGTTAGTTAAAACACAAACACATACCTGCTTCAAATATTGTACCACTCTGTACCACTTTTTGTTACTTCCTTATTTTCATCCAATACTAGTATGGTACCTACTAGAACGAAGAATTGATAGATTGTCGTGACATAACTTTGCAGCGTAGTAACAATACATTTAAATGTATTCTAAAAGCAGGCTAAAATAAACTACCGATAAATAAAAGGCTTGCAACTGTCTAGGGTATTTTTGGAGCAACCGTATAATGGGTTAGCGTTGTCCATACAAAGATTTAGGGCTGCGTGACTGATCTGGCACGCGTCCTGCAATACAAATTCGTCCCAAGTGCCTTTAAACTAAGCTTTAGGTCTAACATCGTTGGAGTTTTTCGCTTCGTACGGACTTATCGCCCTATGTCAATATTCCTTTTGGGTTTCTTTCAGCTCTTTAATGACTTTGTGCTAAACTTGGATTGGATGTAACAAGGCAGCGTTCAGATGCCTGATATTAATATCACCTTTTATAAATCTAGAACAGTTCTCGAGATTTACTAGTGTGTTTTGTCCTTTTATAAAGTAAAATGAAATATCGCAGTCTATTGAGGAATCCTTAACTACTTGTAATTATTACGGAGGCTGCTACAAATAAATTAAGACGCAAAGGTGGCAGTATCTAAGAATCTTAAGTTTATGATCGCACTTTAAGCGGTCAGATACCTATTAGGTAATTTATTCAATACCTCAAAAAGTGCGAAAGTCCCATTCGGAGTAGGTATCCATAGATGTAAGAAGGTACGTTAGTATTCCGGAGAACCAGACATTCTGTTAATTTAAGGAAAGTGACATTTAAAACTTTTTAAGATAAGAACTGTTGCAATAAATTATAACAAGCCAGACAAGATTACAATATATTTTAGAATCTCCATTAGAACAGTATTATTATCATAATCTTTTGAGCTTTTACAAAAAGACACTCACACCAACATTTTGCAGTTAAGACTTTGCATACTATATTATGAATCTATTTGCATATCTTAGATAAGATGGTCGAGAAAGCGCAGCTGCATCATATGAGAACATTAAAAATTCAGAACGCAATATTGAAGTAGCTAATATATACGTAAGTATGAGTAGGTACCTTCGAAATATTCTACACGTAGTTTGCGAGAATAAAACCTTTACTTTTTTAACTTCTACGTTCCTGAATAGCATCAATTGAACTTTACTCTTTTTACTACTTTTTCTTAAGGCTTCTTAAAATCATACAGTAGCAAATGCTCCAGTTTTTAATTTAATCAACGTTTAAAACATAATGTAGGAGCGAGAAAGTAATGCAGGAAACGTGCAAGAAATTGTTTGCAGTGTTTGTGATTCGCAGCATCGCAACTCGTTCTTACTCGTAAATGCTTAGCAGAAAACAAAAGAAATCTTTCTCTCGTGGTGCGAACGTTTCACTTCTCTTTATATTATTTTTATTGTTACACTGATTTGTTTATGCACTGACTTTCTATGTAACAATGTTTACGTTTCAGTTTTGTTGCGATACGAAGCACATTGTTGTGGTTATTTTAGTTTTGAAGGTCTGCAAGTCAACAGCTCTAGTGTGCGTAAACACTCGTAGGATTATTTCTTATTTATAGGATATAAATCATTTGTATTTCTTAGTATGAAATTACGAAAGACGTGGAGACAACATAGCCTATTTTAGTACATAAAATCCCAGCTTTATCTGCTTTTTACGACTTAATTATGATTTTATTGTAGAAACTTACGAAGGAGCGACTGGCGAATTTCCTTAGTCAAGAGACATTTTTGTCAATAAATAAATAATCAGTATAGGTACATATTATCGTACAATGTTGTTAAGTTTCCACTCCCACACACCTAAAGGAAAAGTTTTTCTTTAAGGTTCAATGAAATAAAATACTTTTTTGTTGCTCAGATCCCAATTCTATTCATGCCAACGATTAAAGCATTTAATGAGTGATAAAGTAACATAAAAGAAAATAAAAAATCTCGTCGAGAGAAAAAAAGGAACATCCAAAGCTTTGTTCGTTTTTGAACGTGATTAAAAATATCGAGAGGGCTTTGTGAGGCAGATTTGTGTTAAATCGAGCACAACAATCGTCGGAAGTTCCGTTTATACCTGATTCTACTTGATTGGAACAATTCTAAAGATTTGCAGATTTATTATTTTATCAGTTCCTTACAAATGAGACAATGACTTAAAATCGAGCTTCAGGCCCATGTAGCTACCATTGACCTTAAGCGTTTGGTTTCGCCTTCCCAGCGACACTTAATAAATATTTTTTACCGCTATCTAGTAGGTAAATATGTAAAGTAAGTAGCAGCTATAAACACCCAACTGCATCTGCTGTACATAGGTACATGTATAGCTATAACGATTTATGAATCCCCACAATCACATACGAGTACATAAATGAGAACGAATTATTATTAATTTAATAACGAAAGAAATTTTGCGTGATAAAACAAGATCGGAAAGAAAAATATTTTCGTATTAAGGTGAAAACTTTTTCCCGTTTCTCCAATTTCACACTCTTCCATTTTTGTTATTCATTATAATAAGTATTTCTTTACTGTTCTCGTGAGCAATCATCGAATAGACTCGACACGATCACCAAGAAGATGGGAGGTGAAATATTTTCTTATATTAATAACAACAGATAGAATTATTTAACGTGAGCCTTTCTTCATTTAATTTAATATTTTTGTTGCCTTTAGGGCAAAATATCAAAGAACAAAATAGAAAAATAAAACAAGATTTCTCGTGATAAACACGCGTAATAATAATGTTATTATTTTATAAGTCTTTTAAAAGACAGTTGAGGGTCGACGAAAAATACCTTTGACTTTGAATAACTTAGGTAAGATGCAGACACGAGATTTTACTACTAATATCTTAAATTCAAATTAAATTTAAAATCATTCCGAGGTTGACCTATATTTTTGCTTGCAAGTGTACTAATGATGAAGAATGCAACAAGCAAGTTTTGTTCAGTAAGTAATGCGTAAGTACTCATTCTTAAATACATAAATAATAAAGTAGGTACATTATGATTAATCTGAAAAAAAAATTGGAAAATGTAGATATGAAAATATGCCTATGTAATCCGTGAAAATTAATTAAGTAACGTTGGCTACATTAACAATACTTTTATTGAAAGTGCTGCTTCTGTTAAGTAATAAGAAATCAACATAATTATAAACAACTTTTGCTTTTTATATAATTATAAGGATAAGGAAACATAAGACTACCCGTAAATGTTTTTGTAAAAATCTACAAGGAAAACTCTTCACGGAAATGGTAAAACAATAAAGATAAGAAATTTTATTAGATAAATCGATTGGAGCGTGAATGTTCGTGAGTTATTGTTAAAAAAGAGAGTTCGTCCAATATGGTCGAGGAACAATAGGGACACGTTAATGATGATAAAAAAGAAAAAAAATTATTTTTATTGTCAAAGTTAATCTATTAGAACAAAATTTAGGTCTCCATTGCAACTTGAAGAGCGACGGAAACTCAGGAGCTAATGAATCCCTGAACTTTCAACATTCATAAATAGACAACGCATTTGACCCCAGTTCATCCAATCGAAAATAAGGGTCACGAATAACTTGCCGTATCTGTCTTGAAACTTGGCTTCTAATAGCTCCTGTCTGTCAGCAAGGCAGGGAATGTCCGTCAAGCGTTATAATTACCTGTCTAGAGGCTGACGGGCTATACGACATATACATTATAACATGATAATTACTAGGGAATCAACATGTTCAAGGCAAAGCGTCGTTCGCGGGCCTTTAACATATGAAATTTTCGCTTTAAGTACACCGTGACACGAGTATACGGTTAGCGCAGCCTTCTCTACTATGCGTAGGTAATTGCTCACATTAAATATACAATACCTTTCCTAAACAATTCATATTTATTTTCAACACATAATTTCAGTGTGTACAACTTAAACTCATTCCCGGGGAAAATTCCTTTGATACCAGCACACATATACGAGTAGATGTAAATCTCGTTACTATGCCGCTAAGCTCTTACGTGAAACCATTATACGAGTAACTAATGCTAATTAATGTGAATGTAAACTTGATACGTAAAAGCCTTTGATCACCTCAACCTTGAGTTGCTTGAAGGAATAAACGTACCTTTTACAAAAAGTGCCTCGATATGCCTTATGAGTACAAATTAAATGACTACGGGATAATAAACGTGATAAAAGTTCATTAATTAATATTTAAAAATGGTAATTGAATTACCAATTCCTATTTTTAGCAGACTTATTAATATGCACCTAAACATTCTTTATAAACTAAACCTTCGAAATCTTCAAAACATTTTTTAATTTTTGAAATAAGTGCATTCAGACAAAGGAAGCGGCGGGGTCTTTATTTTATAATATGTATAGATTTATTACCTAATCTATAAATGGCACTGTCACTAAAATTATTTCTTAATTTCCTGGGACCGGGTTATTGACAAAAATAGTTGACTTCTACCTTTAAAAACTAAATATCTCCGCCTCCCTCCCTAGTATTCAAGAAGCCCATCTGTTCCAGTAACTGTTCAACCCAATTACAAACTTTAGTCGTGGATATTAACGATGGTGGGCAGTGTCTGTTTAAACTCAATATAAACTGCAAATTAGTCAGCCGCCGGGACACTGATGGATGAACAGGAACGCCGGAACTACTGCGCTTCGGTACCTTGGGATATTCATAATTATAACTCGCGTAACGAAAAAAACCTTATTCAAAATTGTCGCACACATAATACAAATTTAAGACTTATATGGTTTTCTCATGGATGCCGTTAAACTGAACCAAATTGAAATGGGACCACACGGAAATCATCAGCTTTCAAATAAAAAAAGAATCATCCAAATCATTTCACCCTGTCGAAAGTTATGAGGTAAAATTGAGAAACTCTTCCTTATTTGAAGTCAGATAAAAATAGTGGTTTAAAAACTTACTTGTACCACGGTGTTAAACTAAATCAATTGGATTTTGTAAAAATGTAAATCATTTGTTTATACTGATCCTTAACACACATCCTAGTAGATGCATTGCTTATGTTGGTACTCCTGAGAACTAAGGAGCTCAGTCTAGTTATGAATATCTAAACTGCCTAATCAACTGCTCCTTCAAAATTCCCATATAACATCAAAGGCTTACCTACAAGCTCGAGCGAAATAATTATGTTTTCGATCAACCTCGACCTAAAGCATTGTATGGTGAATAGACCATCGATTTTATTACGTAACCAAAGTAATATTAGCCGCAAACTAATTGCGACCTTTTTTTCAACCGTTAACATAATGTATTTTCCCAGCAAAGCATAATAGGAAACTCACTGCCTTTTAGCGCACCATTTTCTAGTGTAAACTTACCTACTATACTATATTACTATGTAACTACTATGTAGATTAGTCGTCTCTTACAATAGCACAAGAACAACTCTTTTCTGGCCTGCCTTTGGCCGCAGTCTATTCTTAACGACGAGAAGATTTAATCTTAGAAAACCTAATTTGAACCACTAAATAAATAGGTTTAAACATTGATTCTATCACATAACAAATGTAATATAGAGTTTAAAATAATTATTGTATAAAATGTTTTCTGGTGCATAGAAAATATCCGATCTCTATATGACACAGTTGAACTATGGAGATGAACTATTTTCATATAATAATATGCAATACCTATAACGCTTCACTTACAGCCCCCCGCTAAGATTCCCTGTGTCGTGGGTGCCATGGACACACACAAAGACACTTAGACAGTCACTCAGACCGAGGACAGAGATTTAAATTTATCATTTAACTGTTCCCCGGGGATCGAACTCGGGACCCTTCGAATGGTGGACTGGCGTGGTAACCACTACACCACGCGGGTCGTAGAACTATGTGCAAAGGTTTTTCACGTTTGAGAACATTGCGACGTTATATCCAATACTGGAGAAATCCAGTAACGAGTAGATGTAACTTAATATTCAATATGCAACACAATATTCTCGAATTTGACAAAATTCAAGAGTGTTGAGAAAAAGAATTGAACACGTCTCAGTGGAGATCCCAGAGGAGATAAGTAGGAGCCTAGATGATATAACTTGAGATATTTTTGATAGCTCCGATGGGAAATCGAAAATACTATTTCATGGCAAATAAAAATATTTCTGTTTATACCAAAGGACAAAAATTTTATAAATAGTAAAACTTTAATAAGCTTTTTATTAAAGATTTTCCGTCGATGAAACTTCAAGTGGCTTTGCCGTAATGACACAAAGTGTATAAAGTGTAATTGTATAAATTAGAAAAAGATATTTAAGTTAAATAAAGCAACCATAAATCTAGGTATATTTGCTAACTGCTTGTACGTTAGTGTCTATAAAAAAAATTATCATTAACTTGATGTCTCATTAAATAACACATATTTACAAGAAAATAATGTTCTTAAGTGATTTGAATATAATATTTAATGCCAATTAGTCAATGTCTCAGACGTAATTAATATTTATAATTCCCTTAATAATTTCTGTTTCAACTGTGAATAGGTAATGTTTAGAATGTTTCTTGTAAATAAATCTTCTTGGTATGTACCGAAACATTTACATAATAATTATTTTATGACATCAATGTTTTAAAAGAAATAATTATGTTTATTATTTATCAAACAAAAAAATGAAATCCTCTTAATTGTACCTACAACAGTAATTAACTAAATTAATAGACGATCTTATCACTAAAGTCAGTGATCTCTTCCAGATAATCTTTAAAATGACAAAGGAGAAAAAGATATTGAAGAGAAATAGAGTAGGAGTACACAATACAAGAGATAAGATACTAAAAGGAAGAAGTATAAATACAACAGCAGAAAGCGCCAAAATATAGATATTATGTACTCGTATGTGGAGAAGTGAAAGGTCTGTATGGATAAACAATTTTATTATCATAGAAATATTGTAAAAGATAAGTTAGTGATATAAGTGAGCATAGAGTCAACAAATAATAAATATGTGAAAAAGGATTTAACACTCGGTTTGATACCTATATGATTAATATAGATCCTGAGAAAATTTACAAGAGTTCTTGAAAGTCGGACATATCCCTAGTTGAGATTACAGCCTACGGAATAATTAATTGTTTAATATGAAAACGCATTAATTATCCCTCGCCAGTTGGTGTACACTTGCGCGAACGAATAAACGTCATATTAACACACTCAAAGGATTTTTTAATTATGCAACATATTTCAAAAGTCTACTAGTCGCAGGCCTATCGTTAAACGGCTTGTAAACTATTTTACTTAAAATTGTGATGTTGGTGACCTAATAAATAAATAACAGTATTTATTGTCTCATTAAATTTTAAAGTGATACTTACATTTTTTACTTACTTTATTTTATGTACAATAGTTTTGCGCTATTACTTCACTTTTCTTTCTCTCATATATATTATATTCCAGGAATTCCTATCATACTACTAGGACGAAGAACCCTAGCTTACGAGGTACTCCAACGAAGAAAAAGTGAGAGATATCGTATTTCTTCTAAATCGCATAATACATAATATTACGGAAAAATATTACTTTCCCTAATTCTGTATTAAGTTGCCGCGTCATATAGCTCAATCAGCGGCGTTTTCTCTCTGAAATGTCCAGAAGTTTCGTCGTGTTGGCAATATTTCTTGTGCCAGAAGAAAAACAATTTTTCTTGAAAGTATGATAGATCTGCAGAGTGTTAATGGTCATGTTTCTGTGTGAAATAAGTAGCCTCACAAAGTTTTGAACTCGCTAGTACAGACATTTGTTAACTTCATAGATTATACTCGTATAGGTATATGTTAGGTTACGGTAAGATAGGTTATGTAGTTAAGAAAATACAATTACTTAATGTACTCGTAGATCCACGAGTATATCTTTTAACACGATTACTTTACCTGTTCTGCTACAATAACCTTTGAACGATATTTTTACCCACTTTGATATATGTACATTGGGCTAAATTACTATTAAAGGGACCGATGACAATATAATAATTTTGCATCTGATGTAAGTCTGAAAAGATAGATAGTAGTATTTTCCAGGGGCAGTGGAGTAAGCCTCCCACATTTTTTCTCATATGATTTGTTTTGAGGAGTTCACTACTGTTGAAAGTATTTATTCAATAAAGAAACGTCACAATCTGATTAATAGTTTTATGAAATTGTTATACATAATTATGCCGCATAAGTGTACACAAGCAGCGTGTAGGTACTTCTAATTTATAATTCCACTGATGCGGGTGTCGTTCAGGGAAGAAACACCATTCTAAGGTCAATTGCTTAAGCGCTGATTAACAAAGGGCTTCATTAGATCGCCTCTGGTCCCAGTTTAGTTTATTCAGCAAATACACAAATAAAGCCCTACCCACTAGCTTTCAGTTTACAAATTAAATTTGCGTAGTTAATATGTAAATTGGAAGGACATAACATTTAATAAACTAACCGCATGGATGGGGATGTCTAGAAACTTTGTGTCTGGGAGATGGCGTCAGTGAAGTTTTATAATATTGAGAGGGTGGTTCTATTGTCTTTATAACTGGAGACTTGTAAAATATACACATTCATTACAGATATTTTGTGGCAGTCGCGAGTCAACGCCTTCACGCATGTCTCGAAAATTTGGGGAAACTTTTCTAGTGCAAGATACGAGTACCAGAAAAGTTTTAGTTTATGATAAAAGAGATGCAAAACACGTTGAAACTTAACTTACAATATTATTATTGGTTGGCATTACCGACGATAAATATGATACAGTCCCACAATTTCATTATTATAAAGTAAGCGATAGCTTAAATGGACTTACTCAGGTTTGGACCCAAACTACCTACTACTAGTAGTTGAGTATTAATTTGGATTTTGTTTTATTCAACGTCTAAGTTAAAGCACCATCATTTTCGCTCTATCTACAAGATAATGGTATTAAAGATTTTGATCTAGTTACTTGGTCTTTCAAAGATCTTTCAATCTTCAATATTGAAATACTTATTTGAATTGAATTTTCGTCTATTGACAGTACTTTAATAGCAACTAGTTGGAACTAGTTGTAAGATAATAAACATCTGACGACGTACAACAATGAAGATTTTAAACAGAAAGGTAATCACAGTACCTATCTATCCTACCTATTTTCCAAGACTAATCATCTTCGCTTATTTTCCTTCTTTTCTATAAAAATACTAATCAAGATAAATTATAGGGACATATTCTTTCACAATATAAATAAATAAATGAGGTGTGTTACTTAATATAAATGTCCAATTTTTCATCGTGTGTCAAACACACAGCGATGCTTACGAACTGTAGATAAAATAATAGGAAAACTCGGTTTTGACCTTTCAAGTACCAAAACTTAAAAAACGATTACATAATTATATGAATGAGCAACTAATTCTTTAAAAAATTCTCTTTAAATCTTCATACTGGTCCTCTAAGGCCGAATACCTTTCCCCATTGTTCCAACTCCTCGAAAGGGTTAAGGCATAAAATGCCTTAAATCCGATTGAGGTCGATTTCTTCGAGCACTTTTCAATTTGTTCCACACACTTGGCTTCGGCCCTAAGTGAGTGAAATATAGGATGTACAACTTGTGTTTTATATTGTGCTTTAATTGGATAACCCCTATACGAAAAGGGTTTTTTAATAATAGGATTTGTTGCCTCTCGGCTCTTCTTTAAGGTAATAAATTACCGGTGTATTATGTACGAGTATATAGGTAGAGACGCACAGTTAAAATCAAGTCCTAAGGTTTGATCCTACCGTAATCCGCATAACATGTTTCGAGCACTTGCATATGCGTAATTATTATGCATAACATTATTCTTACCTTAAAGAATACACGGCCAGTAATACATTTATCTTTTCAATTAAGTATATCATAGAACAAAGCTTTAAATAGTCATAATTATTGGCAATTACAAGTTGTAATTTCCGTCAGTATCTTTATCCAAAAAAAGTATACCTACTTATATTTACTTTGTTTTGCTGCAAATATTGAAGTTTAAGCAAGGAACGACACAACCATAGATAGGTATTCTGTTAGAGCTGCGCTGCGTGCTGTTGAATTAACAATTGTCATGCATTACAATCGGGTGATCTCACAATTGTGTTTATTATTCATGAAAGCGCGATGAGCCCAGCTCGTCTCCTTCTCATTATTGTTACAAGCTAATGTCAGAGTCAGGTGCAGCGAAATATTTTCTGAACTACGAGTGTGTTTGAGGACACAAAATGTTATTTAGTTCTATATATTTTGTTAGTTTCGTTTTATAAATATAATTCCCAACCCATTATTACCGTTTCGCCCCATCGTTTCGTCTAAATATTACGGATAAAATCTCAAACTTGGACGGATGGTGTAACGTACTGTAATTTTTATTTTTCCCTCAAAATTCCTATAATAATATAAACTATTAATAAGCACATCAGCAACGGGTATGTAAAAATGTTACTTCTAATAATACGTTAAAAGTTACATAAAAAAGGGTCTGAATTACCTTTCAAAGAAATTTAGTTTAAAACACTTTCGCTCCCGATTTCATCATTAGCTTCTCTTTGAATTAACAAGAAATAAATGAAACTTGTTGTATTAGTCTTGTCAGAGTACCATTGTATTGAATCCATTTGGAGAGAACATTGACAATTTCTTGTGTAATAAGTTTGTTTTATTGTTTTGTTTATTGAAATCCTTCTCGTGAATCAATATCAGATTTTATTTTTTATTAACAATGTTTATAAAACGAAGAAACACAAACAATTGGTAAAATAACAAGGAGATTTTATTATAAAAACGGCCTCGTCTCTACAGACTGAACCACCGAATGAGTTGGAGTTAAATAAATGAACATAAAAAATATATGTTTGCAAGAATACTCCTTCGCAACCTTGTTATTCGTGTACCCGTATATATTGTAATTGTACAAAATAAATATTGTGTAAGGGAGGCGCTAGAAATAAAATTATAAGTGTTTCCGGGTTACTACCATCGTCCTTATAACCCGCCAAGAATCAAGTATTGCGTCAAGTGTTCGTGTTTCGGTTGAAGAAGTCTTTATTTGAGCTGTAGATCTCAGTCCTCTTAAAAGCAACGCATCTACTTAAGGCCTCAGTCCTCGGATATTGAGGTGGCCAAAAACTCTATAATGCCCCTGTCTTGTATCACGCGTCGTGGTTTCTCTCTCTTTCATATTACGCATGTTTCTGACCCTTTATGTGACCCTGCCTTTGCCCTTTAGAATTTTATAAGGATTTTTATCTGGACTTTATTTACGCTTTTTCAATAAGCACAAATTGGAACCTTTGATGGCTCTGACGCAAACATTAGCGACCCGTGACATCAATATTTGCCAAAATTAAAACAAGATCTGCCCGCCAACCTATTTACATAACGCGCTTACGATAGCGTAGAGCGGGGTGACTGAGCGAGGAAATATAATATTTGAAACCATTTTATTTCGTATTCTATTCAGGACATTGGTGAAAATAAAAATTCGAAGATGAAACAACTTATAAATATCAGTATTTTGCTTAGTCAGTTAAGTGATATGGCCCTTAGTAAATATTAAATCATGTTTAGTTATTTATTCAATTTATTTATCATTATAGGTAATTTATAATTACTTTAGTTTCACTATTAAGAGGAAACCTGTAATGTTACTTATTGTGTACTCGTATCGTGATAGGTATACCTATGTATTTTATAATATTATATAGTAAATGAGTAATCTAGCAAGCGACGCCTGAAACGGACACCGCAAATAAAGTGTAGGTATCTGACATCTATACTTCAACGACCCAAACATACCTAATATTTCATTTCTCTTTCAACCGTCGCTGAGTCTATAGCTCTTTTTTTAATAATGATTTTATTGCTTGTCAGTCTGTCACCTATCTTAAAAGTGAAGTTGATCGATACAAAGCGACCAGTACCGGGTAGTATAGAAAACTGTTGTTTGGGACTTAATCCGAATGCTTGCTTCATTTCGTTCTATGGAAACTTCCATTCATTCCGTTCACGATATAAATTGTTGCTCCTAACTGAATTATTCGAATCCAATTTAAGATAGGTACCGAAGTTAATAGGATCTTGTTTACAATTTAATTAAATGTAGTATAAATGTTTTTGAACGGTAAGTCATTACGAGTAAGTGCGAACCCAGCAGATTACATGTTGAATTAGTTGAATATTTCGTTCCGAAATCTTTATTTGCCGAAATTATTTGTATTGTCACTTCAGTGATCTGATCGCTCAAGTGAATATACATATTATTTTCACACCCTTGACCCAATTGACATTCAATTAACACTGAATAAAATCCTTCATATTTCCAACCACCAGAGCAGCACAGTCAATCAATCCTTTATCGAATATCTATCGTAACCACCTAAAAAAATATAGGTGCTACGAGTATAAAATTGGCTTTTGAATTTTCTTTTCGTGTCCCTGAATGGTGGCAGCGTAACAGTTCCATATTTTCCGTTCTCTGTTTACTTTGCCTCTGAACCGAATTTTATTCCATCAGGGAATTATGTAGATAGTACGTTTCGTTTCTGTTTAATCGTGATGGTTTCCTTTTTTGGGACGTTTTCTGAAATGCTTTTCGTTTTCGTTTTAAAATAAACATTTGTCAATATTATTGTTACGTTTTCTACGAAAGGTTAATAAAGGAGGATAATGAGGACAACTGTGTCCGGCTGTCTGAAACGATTTAAGGACATCTATTTTTATATGATCAGTAAATATAATTTACATATAAATTATTTTATTTATGAGCTACACAGTTTCAGTGTCGGTACCACACTTACAATAAAACTGTTTGGATATAATTGTTTTTTCCTTGATTTTTAAATTTTCCCTGTTGAACCCTCACTGTTAAAAAAAAATATCCAACACTCACCAGGCTATTTAAAAATTTGACATTAGAAAAGAAGCCAGTTAGAAAAGAAATCATAAACCATCCCACGCTAATCCAGTAAACGGTAAACAAAATGCACGTTTGCGGTTAAAATTAAAAAAATAGAAGTGAAATGCGAACACATTTCGCGGCAGAATGTTAATACGTGTTTTTAATTAGTTCCATGTTTATCTGTCGTGGCCGGCCGTTTTTCCTTTTATCCTGGTATACAAAATGTTACGCTCCCAAATAAATTAAACATTGCTTCAGTAGGGATAGAGTGTTTAACTCTAGATAAAAGCTTAAACTAACTAACTTTGTATACTTAACTCAAATATATCTTCGAACTAAACACAAAATCGATGCTTTACAAACGGTAGGTACTTTTAATTTGTGTAAGGACTAATTAAATTTTGATATCGTTAAAGTTCATACAAGTATATCGCTGATATCTACCAGAGTCTGTACGTACAAGCCAAGAAGCCAGGCTTGCCTTGTTTTTTAAATAGGTATATCGGAAAACTAAAAAATTGCAAATAAAATTAGTAAAAAATATAAATTTCATATAAATCGGTACAACTCCCACGTGGGGTAAATATGTAGCTAGCAAACATACCGAACAGAAAATAAAATCTCAACCTTATACATTATTCGTCTTCTAATTTCTTTATTTACTCGAACAAAAGATTTTTTACCAATGTGAGCAAACATTGTTTGTTTCTCGGTTTGTCAATCTTTTTGTTCAAATATATGTTTGGGTCTAGAAACAAGTTTATTTTGAAGACGGTAGATAATAATTATGTCAGACTTAGAAGGACGAAATTAATATTGAACCATTAGTACGTTGTGTGAGTGTAAATCGTTTTAAATTTATAAGTGATTTATAAGTAAGGTCGCAAATTAATAATGTTTATGTATGTAGGTATATCTTGTTACTGATCGAACTAAATTAATTTTTTTCTATTTTTCGCATTTTTGTCAGGACATAATGAGAATAATATTAATTTGGTGTTCCAATTTATATTTAATCTACTCTCTATTACTCTACTATCTATTACAATCTTTATTTCACATAATATTTATATATCATGATGAACATGTAGGCATACCTATGGAAATGTGGAATATAACAATACATAAGTAATTATGCTAATGGAATCAGGAAGAGCGGAGCGGTGCAATGGAGCGCGATACCAACCTGACGTAACGTACTCGTAACTTGATACTGAACCTACGAGTAGTAAAGCCACTGACGTTGAAAAACATACGTCAGATATTTTGTACGTTTATTAAAATAAAAGAGTTGATCTACGTATAAAAATAACGGTATACTCCCAACGCCCACCCCTAACCCAGGCACCACTGGTGGCCGTTAGAACAGTGCATTATTTTTTGCTTTGATAATGTTCGTTTATTATAATTTTATCTTCTTTTTATACTTGTTTTGTATAAACTGACCCCTCGTCCTTTACACATATGACATGATATTCAGGGTCTGATGGTGCAGTCAAAACTTGGATCTGTACCTTGGTATCCAGAAACCCATTCCAATAGTTCTTGTTAAAAAAATTTAGCTTTTTAAAAATAATTTTAACGTTCATTTATCTAGTAGGTATTTTAATTTATAATATATTTCTCTGCTGTTAATTCTTAACAACGTGCCTTGTGTTTCAAGTCCCTGTAGTCAAAACCATTTCCGGGAAACGTTCAGCGCTCATGTAACGATGTATGCCTTCGGGTCGAGATGCGTCTAGTTATATTACTTTGCACGTCACTCAAGCGACTAAGTTTTAGGAAGGATATTAAAGTAATATTCGGTATATACTTACATTTTCAGTCATGTTTCTTCCGTTAATTAAATTTTACACATCGTTTTTGGTTTAAAGTTAGTAAAACACTTTAAAGTTAGGGCAACACTGAGAGACGTTTTGTTATTGCGACGAAGCGTAACTCCTTATGATACAAGGCTTCCTTTCTTTTAAAGGCAATCAGTTGTTTACGAACAACTCTTATTACAACTTTTATGTCACGATATTGAAATGCCACTATCGATATGAGTTGGCCAAGAAGATCCGACATCTATTTTCTGTGCCCATGAATGAAATATTAGTAAAGTTCTTTGTGCGTGTCACATACTCTCGACTTGCTACTTCATTAATGACAACGATTGTATCTCAAGCAAAATATATTACGAAATGATATAAAAATCCTTTTTTCTAATTATATTTACAAATGATGGATTTAACCCTCACACTAATGGCCCTATACCATTCCCTTTCATGGGTCGAGAAGAACGCCCAGCTGAGAATCGAACCTTTGAATAGCGGATCGACTTGATAACCACTACACACAATACATGTAATTTAATAATTCCTTTATTTATTCTTAAAACCGCGTGGTACCAACCGCGGAAATCCTTTAAAAATATGACAAAGTAGGATAATCGTCTAGCCCTTAAAACTAAAGAAATACACGAAAAAGTAATGTGAAACACAATAGTAACATCAATCCATGTCGGATGTCGGTGTATTATTCAGTCACACGGATCTTTATCGGCGGCGGCGCACGTTATCCTCGCAGACACTTCGTTGTACCTACAAGATTAATCCCTGTGTGTAGGGCTACCAAAGTTACATCAACAAAATTTTATTTTCGATTTTTATATTTTAATATTCTCATAAATTAGATTGAACACAATCGTTGTACCTATAAGTTTTATTGCATTGTTATTGTAAAAATTACGATCTTATATAAAAACTACTTCAGGCGCTTACTCTTATCATGTTCTTCGCGACATCCGCAAATGCGTGTTTAATTCTCTTTTGATATGAAAACATGAAATTACCTATGATTTGGATTAAGAATAGTATATTTTTTGATAACCCTACCAGTGACAACCTACAAGGAACACTGGCACCCAGTCTGTACACAATGACCGGCGACAAATGAGTGTGCTAAACTGGCCACATATCCTCTCAGGTACCGCGGCGACACGCAACTAATGGGAACAGACCCGCTTTCCTTCAGAGGGTTTTGTTGAGTTAATGGCCGTGAACGAGTACTATGTTGGAAGTGATAAATTGCAAGGAATATTTAAGGCGTGAAAAAAATTACGAGTTAGAACTTTCTATAAGAGGGTGTTAAGTATAATCGATCGTTATAAGCGATCCAGTTTCCGTAACTACATGATCGTCTTATCATCATGAAAGTAAACCTATTTAATAATGCGGTTGATAATCGATTTTCGATCAATGAACTCAGCGGAGATTAGTGGCAGTTGGTGGTGGCAAAAGTTTAAAAAATGTCTGTTGTCATTATTGCAGTGATTGAAGCTTTTTAATGCCTGATGATCAGTTTCAAAACATCAGAGTTCCCGCGAGTTCCGCAATAACCTATAAATCTATATATAAAATCTACCAAAAACCTATATAAACTGCAATGAGCAGCATGTTTCAAGGTATTTGCCAAGTTTTGAGCTCTTCCTTTGTCTACGCTTTATAGTCGACAGCTGAATATTTATTTCACAAGCCTATAAACAACTGAAGGCTTCCGTCTAACACGCACCCTTCAGTTTAGTGTTTAATATCTCAATAGCGTGACGGAAAGTCTAACTTAAGAGCTATAAATTAGGAAAAACGAATTGCGCGCCGTAGCAACATCTAGCCCAATTTGCTCGCTGACTCCTATTTTCGGGAAGCGACCGGCAATTTCCGGAAACAAGCGGAACTAATTTTATTGTCCTTGAATCTGTTTAAACGGAATCGGTAATTAAACCCAATGCTTAACGTTTCTTAGGTATCGCTAAATTGTTCGAAATTCGTTGTTCCGTCCCGCAAGGGCTCATGATTCGAGTATCAGCTAAGCTCGCTCCAATTTCAAGTTTTGGGAAATTACGTGCGGTTTCAAAAACATGTTCTTGTTTCGAAAATATTATTAGTCAGATGTCGGGGAGGTAAACGGGGAGGTAAAACGTATATAACGTCAGTACTATTTATAAAACCCAATAGAAAATTATAACAACTTACGTTTGCTACAAATATTGTTAATAATAACCTCGTAATCATAACATACATGGCTACCTGAGCTATTCTTGGAATCGATTCTATTGTAAAGTAACTTAATTTGATGACCGTGTGACGTACACTTGAAGCTACCGGCGGGTCTGCATTTCAAACTAATTGATTAATTGATTTCTGTTCCCTGTCTATGTATTAGTGTAATTAAATTGTCTTTGTGTATTTCCATAGAAGGTAGTGGTCACGACAAAGGGAATAGCTACAGGCTGTTGGTACTGTGAATCGTTTGTGCACGTAGAGCTTATCTTTGTAAGCATAGCTTAAAGTATTACCTCATTATATTGAAATATTTTCGTCGTTGCCAAGAGGTTGATAGTCTCGAATATCATGAAATGGGAGCAGGGAAATCGATAATCACTTCGCGATCGGTCTCAATTTTATGGCGCTATCGCGTATTAATATTTTTTACCCGTGATTTCTGTTGCGTGAATTTAAGGTAAAGTATGAGTAAATTTATTTCATCTATATTTTTTTTGGATTATGTTCGCATTTAGCAAATATAGTAGGTACTCGTATGTAGTATGTATTTTTCATTTCGATACAAATTGATTTTCTTTTATTATCAAAGTCTAAGCCTAGCGGAAGCAGGCACCTTCGCTTTTGAACATAACCATCACAAGATGAGTTACTAATGCGTTAATAATGTAACCATATTACGATTGGATACCAAAATTTTAATGTATGCCTTTTATTTCCTCTCAAGAAGGATGGTCTATTATCACGAACATTATAATGCGAAAGTTTGTCTCTGTCTGTTTGTGTGCCTGTGACGTCATCACGACCAAACCGCTGAACCAATTGTGATGAAATTTGAAAAGAAAAACTTAATGGCCTTGGGATGTACATAGGTTACTTTTTCCCAATTTTTTTTAGTTTTTCCCATTTTTTATATATTTTGAAGTCCACAGAAGAAGTCTCGGTCATAGACTAGTTCATTATAAATTAAGTAAGTAAGTACTCTACAACCTAAATTAACCTAACCTTTATGTTCTAACAGGAATATTCGAGGCTACAATAAAGGTAACATCCACAATAGTTAAGTATGAACATAGCTCGTAACCCACTAACATTCCCAGAGTAACGCCGTTCTAGTTAATTAAATGTTACGCGAACATCTTACTACTGCTATGCAACTTTTATGTCAGGAATTAATTAATTTGCAGGTGCGTCTTTGTACTTATCTGCTAACTTAGCTACTAGAAGTGGAAATTAAGGTATCGGCGAATTGACTCCCGTTTGACTGTGTGATCTGACGTTAAATGTAATTCAAATTCAAATTCAAATTCAAAATTTTTATTCATCATAAGGTACACGTATACACTGGATGAACGTCAAATAAC
>DWAV01000516.1:0-19036 GCA_018231305.1 Noctuana lactifera
ATGATTATCCAATTCCATGCACAATGACGCACATTCCACGCATTATTCCACGATTGACGCGTCACACGTAGTGTATAATTAATATAAAATATACTTTTGGCGGCGTAGCGCGTTTCGAAATCACGTTTATGTTTTAAGCGCGTTATGCAATCACACGTTATTGATAAGGAATCTCGTTTGTCATAGCTAATAAGGCTTCTGATGTACTATTGTAATGTAAATTTTGTTGGATTTAAAATTTTCAGGTACCCACTTTGCGGTAGATGCATTTTGTTACGGCGATATTCCGGGTGTCATGAACTATTTCCTGACTCATTTCCATTCCGATCATTACTCCGGACTGAAGAAGGGCTTCAACAAATTATTATATTGCTCCAAAATTACAGGTAAATGGCTTCGGATGTCTGGGGTATTATGCTTATTTAATAGGTTTTTTGTATCGTTTATAAGTAGCGAAGGAGCATGCAAGCCACATGAAATGGCAACCCATGGACATCCACGTCCAACCTCAAATAGGAAGTCCAATCCGAGATCATGCGTTACTCACGAGGACTAAGGTGGTGGCATCAAATATAGTGTTTGGCTACCCCATCCGAAACACACTTGCCAGAAGACTTGCTTCACGGCAGGTTATGAGGGCAGCGGTGGTACCTCCCTGGGCGAACTGTATCGGTTCTGCCACCTACAATTTACTTTATAAGGTACTTTTATAATATCGCGCTTCGGAGGGCACGTTAAGCCGTCGGTCCCGGTTGTTATGGGTAGATAACAGTTGCTAATCCTGGTCGGAGGACCTTTGGGCGGTTTGACAACATCCGACACGGGTTGGCCACTAACCCGAATCTCCACCAATCCGCATTGGAACAGCTTGGTGGAGTATGCTCCAGACCCTTCCCGGTTGAGGGGAGAGACCCGTGCCCAGCAGTGGGACATAAAAAGGGTTGAAGGCAAATGGTAATTTGCCGGTCCACCATTCGGGGGGTTCTAGGTTAGACTCCTGGACTGGACTGGGCAGAAATTGAAATGATAAATATAGATTTCTGTATCCATTTTGTATGTCCGTGTGTGTCCTGTACGACACGGATAGTGTAAGGGCTGTGTATGTGCGTGATGAGAAATTATAAATTTTTAATTCGGTATTTATTTCAGGTGATCTATGTATTTCAAGGATTGGTGTGAATTCTAAATTCCTTCGTGTTGTCAACGTTGACGAAACGATCAAAGTAGACGGCGTTCAGGTGACCGCTATCGACGCTAATCAGTAAGCATTTATTAAGCTTTTCTGTTACCGTATTTCTACTGTTCAAATTTAAATTAAAAAATCAAATCTCTTCAAAAAATCTTTACGCAGTAATGGAACTGCAAACATACATATACCAAAAATGTTAATAATTTCAGTTGTCCCGGGGCGCTAATGTTTCTCTTCACTCTGCCCAACGGCAAAACGCTATTACATACAGGCGACTTCAGAGCTACGCCCACTATGGAATCTCATCCGGCTTTCTGGAACAACGATATACACACTATATATCTCGACACCACGTCAGTATTACCTTGTCTTTTTATTGTATACCTACATGCGCTTAGATATGCGTGACGTCATCCACGCTGGTCCATTCTTATTGGTGTTTTAATTAACATGGCTGTTTGCTATATTTCACGTTCATAATCCTTTTAATGTATATGATAACGCACATGCATGGTGACGCACATGCTTAGCTGTCACGTGTGCTCACTATCAGGCTTAAGCTATACTGCATAATTTGTTAATACATAACCTGTAAATTATTCATTTGATTTCAAAAGAGTGCTGAGAGTTTTTTTCCGCCGGCTTTTTTCTCCCGGCCTACATTAGCCAAAAGGGCGCCTAAAGCCGATGTACCGAGTTAATTGACGTTCATCCAGTGTATACGTGTACCTTATGATGAATAAAAACATTTTGAATTTGAATTTGATACCATACTTGAGATATAAAATTAGGACATTATTAATAGTTTCTTTTAACATAATATTGCTATACACAGAAATTTGACGACCCGGCGTGGTGTAGTGGTTACCATGGCAGTCCAGCATTGGAAGGGTCCCGGGTTCGATTATCGGCGGGGCAAAATTTTAAATGATAAATTTAAATTTCTGCTCTCAGTCTGGGTGTTTGTTTGTCCATGGCACCCACGACACAGGGAATCCTAGGGCTGTAAAAAATTATTTCTTCGACTATTTGATATAATATATGTATTATGATTACTATTGATCATCATACCTATACAACATATTCTCTTCACAGCTACTGCAACCCTCGATACGACTTTCCGACCCAGGACCAGAGTCTGGACATGGCTTTACAAGTCCTACGTCAGAAGAAGAAAGCTTTGGAAGAGGTTGGAAAGAAGTTTAGTTCCGTGCTCATTATTTGTGGGACTTACACTATTGGTAACATTACTTTTATTACTAAAAGATAACACTATAAAGACTCTATAAAAATATATAATTTAAAGAAAAACAATACGGAGCTTTAGTATTAGACTTAGAAAACAGCGTCTTCATATTAATATTATTACTAGCTTACTTGGTAAACGTTGATATGCCATATTATAAAAAATAATAAAATCGTGATTTTAAAATGAGAGGTGATGATAGGAAAGTGAAAGTTTTGAATTGAAAGTGTTTTTACATTGTGTGAAATAAAAAAAAATTAAAAATTTTCGAAAAAATTAAAAATTAAATAGCTTAGGGGTATGAAAAATAATTTACATTCTCAGAATATGCACACGAAATCTTATAAGAATCGGTTAAGCCGTTTAGGTTTAGTCCGCTATCTGTCTCTATATATGCTTAGAGCTTTAAAATTACGCAACGGATTTTAATGCAGTTTTCAGCAATAGATAAAGTCATTCAAGAGGAAGGTTTATAAATGTATAATTTACTGATTTTGAGGCGGTACGAAGTTCGCCCGGTCACCCAGTAATCAATGAAAATCATCCCCAGGCAAAGAGAAATTCTTCCTCGGCCTAGCAAAGCATGTCGGATGCCACGTGTGGGCGTGTCCTGAGAAGGATAGGGTGCTGCAGACGGTCGAGGGGAGGAGCTTCGGTCTGACGTCACCGCAGTCGAGTCAGTTGCATGTGGTGCCCATGCGCGACCTCACACATGAGGTTGGTGGTTTATGTTTAAGGTTTATAAACATTTAATCTACTATACCATACGTTTTGACCTGGATACGTCCTGTTTTTTAACTCTATAGATAAATAACGCTTCACACTCACAGCCCCACACTAGGATTCCCTGTGTCGCGGCTGCCATGGACACACAAAGACAAATTCACAAACACCCAGACCGGTAACAGAAATCCAAATTCATCATATAAATTTCTGCCCCGCCGGGGATCGAACCCGGGACCCTTATGGTGGACCGGCATGGTAACCACTACACCACACTGGTCGTCAAATAATATAATAAGATATAGATATACAATAAAATTACGACTTGCAATATCTATTTTGATTATTACATTTAGGGTCGAGACACGTTGATCGTTTACCGCTCACACATACAAGGATAGCTCACACATATAAGGATAAGCCAATAGGTAATACGTACACGACGGACAGGAAAGGAGCTCATTTGAATTTTAAACTTTAACTAGTACGCATTAAAGTTGGTATTGCCTTGACAGAAGTTACACAGTTACCTGGACAGTCTACGCGGTGCGTTCAGTGAAGTGGTCGCGTTCAAGCCGAGCGGATGGGAGAACGGGAAGAATACGCCGGTCACGAAAGACAACGTCACAATACATGGTATTCATTTGTTTTGACTTCAAATTTTATGCCCCACTGCTGGGCACGGGTCTCTCGTAACAACCGGGGAAGGCCTGGAACATACTCTACAACGGTGCGCCAATGCGGGGATTGGTGGAGATACGGGTTAGTGGCCAACCCGTGTCGGGTGTTGTGAAACCGCCCAAAGGATCAATAAAGCATCAAATTGCTTTGTTACGTCACAATAATTAGCCAATCGGAATTGAGTCTAATTTGATTGAGTCTAGTTTACATTTTAAGCAAAATAAGTTAATTACATATTACAGGTATTCCGTATAGTGAACATTCCAGTTTCTCAGAGATGATACGCTTCGTGAAGTATTTAAAGCCAAAGCAAGTTGTCCCAACGGTTGATATCTCTGGAGGTGTTAAAGCCGTTCAGGTGAATATTTATACTTCATTTATAAGATATATGTATACATACACATTCATATAAATACTAGCTCATGCCCGTGACTTCGTCCGCATGGATGCCATAATTAATTGGACCAAGGAATCACATTGTCTCATACAAACTTTTACCAGACTTTACTTTTAGAATACCACAAGGCATTAGTTCGCTTTTTAGCTTATATTGATGATTTTAGCTTATATTGATGATTTTAGCTTATATTGATGATTTTAGCTTATATTGATGATTTTAGCTTATATTGCTGATTTTAGCTTTTTATTGAAGATTTTAGCTTATATTGATGATGACTCACATGACATGAATAAAAATGAATGTCTCATAAATATATTTTAAAGTACCTTTTCAATTTTTTTCAAGTTGAAATTATAAATAAAATTATGAATGTAATCACTACATAGTATAAAACAAAGTCGCTTTCTCTGTCCCTATATCCCTATGTATGCTTAAATCTTTAAAACTACGCAACGTATTATGATGCGTTTTTTTTTATAGACAGAGTGATTGAAGAGGAAGGTTTATATGTATAAACGTTTACAGTTTTTCTGTCGTGTATTTAGTATCAGCATTGCACCCGTGCGAAGCCGGGGCGGGTCCTAGCGACCCTATGTTATACTTTGCATGTAATAAAAGCCTTGTTTTTTATTTATACTTATAACTTTAAAAGAACATAAATAAAATAAATTAAACTATGCGTATTTCGTTTTCAGAAGTATTTCCCGTGTCCTCTAGTCTACAAGGAGGACGCGCAGTACCAAAGTAAGCTGACGGATTTCTTCAACGTACACAACAGGCAACAGATATCGGCAGTCAGCTGATCTAAGGTTAGATGTCTTATTCACCAAGAAACTTTTTGCAATTTGCAATTGCAAGGATTAATCTAATAAGATCTAAGAAGATAGTGTGCCTAGTCACTGATAATAACTTTTACTTTTCCGTTTAATTTTTTTCCTATCAAACTTTGTCTCGACCATGAAAAACATAACAAAAAAAGAATTAACCAATTTGGTACAGTCATTTTGAACTTGTGTGCGTACACATTTCGCCGATTCATTTTTATTATTGGGCAAAAAAAATTACATTTATTATTATGATATAGGTATAGTTATATACTTATATACTTCACTATCATATAAAATTAGAATCATGGAGTATGTAACTATGAGGTATGTCCATCTATGCAGTACTGCCTGTAGAATATAAAAAAACGTTTTTTTTTTAATAAAAGGTCTTTTATACTTCTGTTCTTCTCTGATTGTATTGTTTAAATTTCATTTTTGTTGTTTCAGATATTAATAAATGAAGATTTCTATTTTTTGTGATGTGATATTTTTGATATTGTTTTGTTTAGTCAGTTGAGTTTATTGTAATTAATTTATAAATAAAACATGTGTTTTGTCTTAAATTAATTTATTTTAATTTAAAACCTACTTTAATAAGATTGTGATGCTGACAAACGAAAATCTAAAATATTTTAGTGGGCTTCTATTAAATTTAAAGGAGTGCTTTTTTAAATGAATGCAATGAAATTGAAATATACATGTACCTATATAAATTAAAAAGGAGAAGCAATTTTACACAATACCACATAAAATAATTTTAAAGTGAAGTAAAGATTGCGTTTCGAGTTTTTTTATTTTGTTTTTAAATTTTACAACTACAACAAAAAAGTTCACAGAATAATAATCATAAAATATTATTAATAAATTAATAACACTAATTGTTACTTAATGTACAGGTATCGCAACAATTTTTTTTTACCGAAGTACCTAATCGTAAACTAAAAAAAATTAGAAGAATTGTTTCTTTGTAATTTCTCCATGCACGAGGTCATAATTATTTAGTTTCCGTCTAGTACATAAAAATAGTTTTTTAACAATTGCAAATATACTATACTGATAACCATTCCATCGCGATTTAATTACAAAACGATTGATCAGTCATTGTGATTTCATAATGGTGTTATTAAGAGGCTTTCATGGTTGTAAAATAGTAGACTTTGGTTGAACATCCCCCCCTATCTCTTAAATCTTCGATTACTGTAGTGGACTGTCGCAGTTACTCCCCTTGCAAGATAACATCTGAGCCAATGTCAGCTTATACCAATGTTTGAGCGAGGGCATTGCGAAGTCAGCTATATTCATTAGTTCGTATGGGTCGTCGTCTATATTGTACATTTCTGTAAAGTTCTGAAATAGAGAATTATGTTCAATCAGAATATTGTTTCAAATGCATTTTTATGGCTATTAGGACGTACTAGACTTCGAAATTTCAGAACGATTACTTTGACTCTAGTAGTCACATTTCTGGAGTTACTGAAATTTATATCATTTGCAGGATAATATGAAAGTTAAACGCTGTTTTTTCGTAATATCAACATGTTTTTTAACATCTTTATGAAGTTGATTTAAGTTTTTTTCAAATAGGGAGATAACATTAGTACTAATCTTAATTTTCTCATTTATGTCAAATGTACAAAATTGTTTTTGGAAATTAATGTAAACACAATACCTGTTTGTCAGCAAAAATGCAATATTTCATATTGATTCGCTTTGCCAGATGCCGCAGGCACGCGTATGTATTGTTCCTGGAGTCTTGACATTTACAATCGTATTCCGGATAGCATTGCTGAAAATTTTTGTTATTAAATTTTAATTCTTATTAAGTGCTTATTCTAAGGTTATAAGTGAATAATAATTACCTAATTTCAAAAATCGACACTACATATTAAATTGAAATCAAATTAAGTAGGTTTTAATACCAATTGCACTACACTAAACAAACGACGAAAGTTTTTTTCGGCGGCATTTTTTCTAACTTATTAAAAACTTTGACAAATCTTTATTTAGTGAGTTTGGGTAAGGTAGAGTAGGTAATACTCCTACCGTACAAGGACAGGATTCTTAATCCTAATTTACAAAAAAAAACAAATATTGTATAAGTATAATAAAGAGAACTCACAGCCAAATTATCATGATCGTAGCTCCATGGGCAGTCTGGATCGACAGAGCCATCCCTACCTTCTCCATAATACTCTACCAGCATATTCCTCTCCAACAATTCGTCTTTGAACAAGTTTATAAGTCTTCCGTCCATGACCTAAGTATATAAAATATGTATTAGAAATATTCTGTATACAGGTACGTTTAATTATTACCTAATATATATATTCTATTATAATATTATATTAGTTAATAACTCTTATGAAATTCAGTTATTTAGACAAGAATTAATTTTATTAAATTTATGCATGCATATTAAATTTGTTTCTCTATGTCAAAATTCCCTTTCCTTTTCTAGTCTTCTAACAGCCTATTACGAACTCATGATACTATTCATGTGAGTCAGTTATTGTGTACAAAAAATAATAAATAAATAAAGACCTTTGGTGGGGCAACTCCGGCCAAGTTGAAGATGGTCGGAGCTAAATCAATATTGAGTACTGGTTGGTCATATTTTGCACCCTTGGGTACACCCGGCCCTCTGATAAGAAGAGGAACTCGAATATCAGCCTCGTATGGCTGACGTTTGTCGTACACTTGAGAGAATTGACCTGTTCGAAGAAGGAATTTAATTTTCAGGTTACAGTGGGCAGTCTAAGAATGTAAGGATCTGTTGATGCGAGATGCTTATATCACGCGAATCAGTTTAATTTAAATTACAACTTTATAATACATAAATTATTTTTACTTAATGTATTATAATTATGCTTTTAATAAGAATATGTTGTTATGTCACTGTTGATCTATATTCGCTTTAGACAGGCATTTGTGTAAAAGGTAATAGTTATAAACAAGTGAAAATTGCCTCATTCCGAAATGACAAAGGTAATTAATTTTTCTGCAAATTTAGATGTAAAATATGAATCACATTAATGATATATGATTTACAAAATAAAGTGTTGCTAAAAGCAAAAAAATTTGGTAAAACCTACAATTATTTATTTAGTCTATCAAAAGTTTTACTAACCAACATGATACCCATTATCCGAAGTGTATATCAAGTAGGTGTTATCCAGTAGCGAGCTGGTCTCCAAAGCGTTCACAATGTCTGCTACCATTTCGTCCACGGCGAGAAGAGACTCCCATCTTGAACGGTAAACGCGGTCCAACTCTGGCAACATTGCTTCTGGGAGAGGTGATGGCGGCATAGTCAACAGCCAGTGCTTATCCTGAAATCAATAGGAATAGAATAGCTTAACTTTCTGTATTTTTCGGAACTTCCCGACTAGTTGGTCCTTAATTATGAGCTCCTGGTCGTTAAGTGACGAAGGAGATTGATTTTCTCAAATGGTGACCTTTAGATTCTCAATGCGTTATACCGGAATAAGTGACGACACTTATAATGAAATTGTATTGAAGTAGGTAATAGGTAATAGCTGTTCAGACCTTAATCATAAACTCATATAGGTCCTCAAGTCTCGAAGGAGACTGATCTATATCTAGCAGTGAAGTCCAAAAGCTGATGGACGGATAGACAGTTACCTTTGCAGCATAGTTAAAGTTGGGATGTTTGACAGCAGTGACGTTGGTAAAGGTCCCCTTGTGTCGCTGCGCGGGGGTGAAGGGTTGGTGAGGAGCGGGCGGCGCCACGATCATCAGAAACGGTTGGGATTCCGTTTGGTTCTCTATGTAGCTGATGCTGAGGTCGCGCTGAAACAATATGTTTATATCAAAGAAGTTTATAGTAAATAACATAGAGAACATATAAAGAAGAGGGCTTCTGACGCCCCCGTTTATTGGTAGCATGGATGCAGCGCACCTGTTACCAATCGCAGCAGAAGCTGTCCCTGGCAATCGAGACTTGCTGGACAAATGGCCTATGGCTATCAACGTCGTTAAACTTGGTTAATTTAGGCTGTAAAGTATTTTTTCACGAGATCGAAGTCGCCAAGATCCACTAATAACAAAATAAAAATATAATAAACAAGCTGCATTACTTACAATAATATCCGTAAGGTACAAATCAGTAGAATGAGTGGGCACGCCATTGTTGGACAATGTATAGTTGTAATACACGGAATTGCCGACAAGCCCGTGCCATTCCGACCAACCAGGTGGCACTAACTCTGGACCACCGGCTGACTTCACTCCATACTGGAATATGGTATAAAGTTAAATTATAGTCAGATATCAATTAGGAAGTCATAGAAGTAACTGGATAAAGAGAGGTTAAGATAAGGCTTTGGAACATCTTGTGAGAGACTTATATAAAACTGTGGACTAACAATTGTGTGGAGGAAAGAGCGGATACCCTCTATCTTTAATCTCCTCCGTCTATTAGAGATATAGATAATATTAGGGATAAAGTGGTAGACAGGGGGTAAGATAGAGAAGGGAGAGGATTAGACAAAGAAGGGTAATAGTTAAACAGAGAAGGGAGAGGAATAGGCCGAGAGGCAGTAGACTATCACAGAATAAAACCTCATCCTTACCTCATTCAAATATTTCCCGGCATAGAACGTGCTATAGCCGGCTTTGCTCAACTCCGTCGCAAAGGTCTTCGTTTCCAACGTCTTCCAGTCACGGCTGTAGCAGCCACCGGAGAGGCTGTTGTTCCACGTGTTGTGGTTGTGGACGTACAGCCCAGTTAGCAGGCTGGCGCGGCTCGGACAGCAGATTGGCGAGGTCGTAAACTTATGGAATTATTCTTTACATAAGCAACTGTCTAATCAGGTGGGGGAGAGGCAGGGGAGGGCCACAGCACCCTTTGGATCTATCACGCTTCTACATTTTATTGGCAAGGTATTTTGACAGAACAGTAGCTGTGGCTAAAAATCCCAGCAGAGGCATTCACAGGATTATTTACTTAATTTTCTTTCCTAATAGTGACTTGTATAAGTGTATATCCTAATACTTATTTCTGTTAATATTAATTCACAGCTTAAGACTTAAGCACAAACACAACAGTAACTTAACTGAGCTCAAATATAATGGTGACTATACATCAAACTTACAGAATTAGTGAATTTCACACCCTCCTTTGCAATAAAACGTTGCACATTCTTCATGGGATTCTGAAAATGAAATAAAACAAAAAAAATTCTTCACTATTCTATTTATTGCTTAAACCATATTAAGTGCAATTTCTACTGACCATGCCACCCAATGCCACATCCTGATCATCTGTCAATACAACCACAAAATTTGGTTTCCTTGAATCCACACAAGACCCAGAGTGCAGGAACAACGTTAACAGCATAAAAATAAACATCTTGCTTTATAGTTCTTTAGCTTATGATAACAGAAATAATATTATTAGTCTATTGAGGAGTAGTTGGCATCACATCGAGTCCCGTACACTCACTGGCAATTATAACGCCAACACTGAAGAACCCAACGCTTTTTACCACTGACCTGAAAGATAAAAATGTATATTAAAGTAAATAAAGATAACAGATGTTTACTAAAAATAGTTTGTTGCACTGCAAAGTAGCGATTACTGGACACAAATAAAATTTAATATTGACCTTTGTGATAATAATACATTTCTTAAGTCCTAACAGATGTACAGGTTTGAGAATTAGTAGTTAAACCTTGATATGTTTAGTAATTTACATGGAATATAGGAATATGACACATAAGCAATACTTATTTGAAATTATAATTGAAAAAATATTATTATAGGTTGATGTAAGTTTAGTAAATAATTTTTAGTGAGGTCTAAAAGTACTAATCAGGAAATACAATTTTACTTCAGTAAGATTAATTTTCATCTACCTAAACCAGTTTAGTTGAACTTTTTTGGTCAACATATTCTTTTTGCTACATAGATTTTTTTTTAACTTTGGACGGATTAAATGGATAGTGATGAACACACATACTATGCGATGTTTAGTAAATTAAACATTTAATTATAGCTTTATCATGTATGTAGCATTTTATCTTTTTTTTAAGGTTATGAACACTCACCATTTGAAGGGATCGTAGTAGAATTGTTTAACGAAATGAACAATACCTTTATTGCCCATTATAGTAAGGTTCACAAGATATTGACAATAATAGTGCAATTATTAATTTTTTATCACAATGAAGGTATAAAATTTTACGCAGAATCAGAAAAACGATACCCGACCAGAATCCCGATTTTTTAGTTTGACATTGATAACTTTGACTTGACATGACATGTGACAAATTGAATTGTGATGTTTCACACGACACGAGTATTGCAAGTTTTTAGCGCTTCAATAATAGAGTCAATTAACCGTAATTTAACAATCGGTCTATTAACCGTATTAACCGAATATTTCGGTGCTCGACATCAAATGTTAGAAATAATCCAAAAATAGTATAAATAGAAAATAATCACACATGTCATATAAATTATAAAACTTATTTATTAGCTGCAATTGTCTTTATAATCCATTCAGTGTAATGCGAAACTTTCGTATATACTCCAGGATAATACTTTAAACCGCAATCGTATCCGAAAGAAACCAAGCCGACGATAACTCCTTTATAGATCAGTGGCCCTCCCGAATCACCGAAGCATCCGTCAACTCCATCAATATCCACACGGCCAGCACACATCATGGAGTCTGCTATAATGGCACCAATAGATCTATAGCGAGTTCGGCAGTCCTCTTGGCCTATTGTATACATTGTAGCGTGTTGCAGTTGGTCGGGTTGAGGTCCATCTTTCTGTAAAAAAAGACAAAATATTTTTATAGATTTTACGAGATTCTATCCGAGATACTAAAAGACTTACCATTGAAACGGAAGGCTTACGTACATTAGGTACTATATACTTTGTAAGATCATAATTGGACAACTTTACCTAGCATTCTTATTTATTAGATTCCAACCTGCATGGAGAATTCCTCATCGTCATTCCGAAAGATACATAGTTAAAAGGAATAAGACTAAAGAAAGAGGATTATTACCTGTGTAACTCCCCATCCTGCTAGAACGCAAACTGACTCCGTAGAAATTTCCTTCCCTGGTTTAACAATGGTGCCCTGCCTGACCAAATTTCCTAGTGTAAAACGCCTAGCCACCACCAAAACGGCGATGTCGTTCGTGTAGTATTCCTTATCAAAAGCTTCGTGTGGTATTATTGTTTTTATTTTGTGAAGAACTCCGCCCCTGGTTCTAAAGGAAGAACCCACTCGAACCTTCCAGTAATCAGGCATGGTGTAACTGAAAATAACAGAATATTAAAAGCGACGACAGTATCCCGAACCTATCTCTTCGAGTTCTTGTAGTTTAGTTCTCGTCGCCATCGTCGCTATGGACCAATGTTTTTCAAAGTGGGGTACGCCATTGAGTCATAGGGGATACGCGGTAGCTAATCTTTTTTGTATTGTTTTTTTAATATGCCTATCATTAATAGTCAGTATTTTCCTAAAAAGGGTTCTTTAACATCTAATGGTACCCCCATTGGAACAATAAGTTTTAGAAACTCTGCTATAGATAATTAGCCTGCGATAGATAATTAGATTGTCGGTGTATGACTGCCGTAGTTTGACCAACTATCGTCTATGGGTAGGGTTATTGTTACCATTGGACCATTGTTCCCCTCTGAGTTTGTCCCAGATAAGGATGGCGATGATGATGATAGAAATACCTACTTTCTGCCAGTATTTCTGTTAACTTGGAAACAATGAGCTGCGGATATCACATGCCGAGCAGTCAGGATGGCACCAGCGCAATGCTGGGTAAACTGCTGTGTGCCCCACGAGTCCAGTAACAACTGGGCTAAGATTGGATATTGCTGTATGGTTGTCGGAAATCCGCCGAGCACCCGTGGGAGCTGGTAGTAACTTTCTCCTGGAACATAGTAAAAAATTTAAAGCCGATTAAAAATGGGAGTTATTTTTACGACTTTATCAATGATTGTTGCCTGCAAAACCTTTTCAGGGTCCATTGGGTGGCACTGGTCTCTCCCTAGAACCAGGGGCGGGTTGAAGCATTATCTACACGCCTACATGCCATTAGTTGCTAACCTATGTCGGATGTTGCCAAATCGTGCAAATCCAAGTCAATCATCAATCCAAGTATCGACCAAAAATGTGATATTTAACTTTAAAGATTGCTTGTGATCCTTAAATGATAATTATGAGGATTGTATTTAAGATTAGAATTATTTTGGGATAGGTATTAAATATAAGTAAGGTAAGAATAGTTTACATACCTTGCACCACCCATATAAGTGCCACTAAAGATTTAATTAAATAAATAGAACACATGATTTCCGACGTTAAAATCTCTTATGAAGTGTTGTTAATATTTTAATTTATTTTCGCTCACGGAGCACATTTGCCTTGCTCTCTAGCATAGGTACTTTTCAAACTGATCGATGGGTGATGTACTGATATTTACAATACTTACTTTCTTAAATAACAGCATAGGTACGCTATAAAATATAACGGGAGCTTTTATAGTTGGACTAAGTCGTCTTGAGCTTAGCCAAGCTCAGAGTAATAGCGTCATTAATTACAATAACTAACTTATTATATTTTACAATGGGACTTTCTTGAAATAAAGCATTGAATGTTAACTACCCACTGTATAAATAGGCCTTGAAGCCCTTGAATACTTTGGTGGCCTACTTTACCCCCTTTATAAAATTTGTTGAATGGAGTCTTTGTATGGAGCGCTTCTATAGATAACATCTACATAACTTTTCTCTATCTAAGTGAACAGTCAACAGCAAACGAGCATGCATTAAGTTAATGTAATCTGCGTCTGCTACTTGATTCAAATAGAAAAGATGCCTAGTTTTAAATATTACAAAATCAAAAATACTTTATTTCATTTCAAAAAATAGTAACACACAAGTGGCAAGGGCCCCTGTACTGGGTTGGAAAACCTGTATTACTGGGTACCCCGCTCCTTCAAACAGACAATAGAACAAAATTGAAATGTGAATAAGGTTAATTACAATATGGAAGACTATTACTAAATTATAACAGCAGTAGAATATACCTAATATGTTTGATTTAAATAATGTGGGTTTGAATTTTTGGTCTGCGTGTGTGCGTATGTGTGTGTGTGTGTATGCATGTGTGCACAAAGTATCAAGTTCGGTCGGGCGTAGTATGCCTACTTTGTGTATTACAGTGAAAAATTGCCAGTATCGAGAGTATGACCATTAATCATACTGTCTACCGGTTTTGTTCGAGAGAACACTTTAAACGAGTGTATTCTATTACCTACCATGTTATTACTGTCATTATTCTTGTACCTACTTACCTAGGAGAAATCATTATGTTTTTATGACATGAAGTGTTAACCATCGTGTTGTCGATCCTACTATGATATAGGTTCACTTACTTCACTTCTGCTAGATTACCCACCGACGCTATATTACAGTTGCGAAAGAAGTTCTTTTCGTAGGTATTAAGCGTCGATAAGCGATTTTACGAATAGGTACCTACCTCCTACGAAGTACCTATGAGTTTGCCGTTTAATTTAAAACGATCAATTTATTTAATTTTGATTACATAGTTTTTTTTAAGCCCCACATTAGGATTCCCTGTGTCGTGGGTGCCATGGACACACACAAAGACATACACAAACACCCAGACCGGTAACAGAAATCTAAATTAATTATTTAAATTTCTGCACCACCGGGGATCGAACCCGGGACCCGTCGAATGGTGGACTGGCGTGGTAACCACTACACCACACGGGTCGTCGATATTAAATTTTGGATTGAAGGTGTCAATCGGTATCAGTAGTTAAATCAAATTCTTAAAAAAATAGGCATAAAACTAAATAAAACAGTTACGACATTTAACATTGCAAATAAATACTATATTTTTAACTATTGCTAGGTAATTATTTACAATAATAGTTACAAATTACGACTTTATTAAACAATTTTATCTAATAATTCCTTTATTGCGAATTGCATTTTGTATTTGAGCGTCAATACTGGTATAATACTTTATACGAGTTAATAGATGTGTTACTGATTTCAAATCTCCTGCAAAGAAAGCCTCGGACACCTCTTTCTGTAGCTGCTTTATAACAGATTTGTTTTCTTTATTAAGATTCATGATTTCTTCTTCAGATTCTGCATTCTCCACTTCCTCATTTTTCTCCATGATTGTCATTAAAAACATTTCATTTACTTCGGTGGCTTCAGGTAGTTCTTCGCCTCTTAGTTTTAGCATATAGATTCCTGTAAATAAATTACATAGGTATTTTCAATTTAAATGTTCAGGAAACGAAACAGTATTACAAATATAAAATAGTTTAATAATTTAGTTGACTTTTATTAGAATGTAAAAAATACCTTTTAAATAATTACAATACTTTAATGTGGCAATCATACCATACAGATGGCAGAATTGAATTTAAGTAGGTAGGTACGTTAAGTTTGTATAATTGGTATTTTGATATTAAATCTTAAATTAGAATAATGGGAATATAGATTAAGATGAAGTTTAATATTATACATACAGATAGTTTACATGGTTTGAAAGTTTTTTTTAAAATTTTTTTAAAAATGGTTGGCACAAGATAATTTTATATAAATTATTTATAATAATAGGTGCCCTGTCCATGAAGAAGACACAATCGATAAAGAATCACAATGTTCATATGTGATTCATGGGACAGGGAAAGGGTTAATACCTCTGGCTAGTGGTTCCAAAAGAGTTTTATACGCCTCATTCACTAGTGATGAATACTGCTCTGATATCTCTTGTTCTTCTTTTGACCTGAAAATTTAAATAAAATTTTTATTGTATTTTTGTGTCAAAAATTATAATAAAAACAAACACCAAACAATTCAAAGATTCTTTTTATTGTAGGTAATATATATTATACCCAAAAAAATAGGTTATCTCACTAATATTATAACCTCATATCTCACCCATCATATACCTATATTATGGGTTCTGTTGATCAAGGATGTACTGCTGTCACACCCATTTATATTCACAGCACAGACAGCACAAACGTAAAGGCAATTTATAATTTTAATTTCTCTGTAGGTATATCCAATAACTTACGTACTTATTCCCATATTTATCAGGGTGTAGGTATCTTTGAAGATTCTTGTATTTATTAGCCAAGTCATTTTCATCTAAGTCATAAGTTTCATTGACTCCCATAATTTTGAAGTAGTTCTCTTTGCCCTTGGGTTTTTGTAATGTTTTGCAGTGAGAACAGAACAAATTGGCAATAAGGCTATCATTATTTTTACCACACGACCAGCAAGAGCTCAAACGAATCTGGCGAAGTGTATTTTTTACAGTCATATTCAGAATAAACCTTCCAAGACTCATGATTACAATTTTTTTTCTACAATGAGATACACAAAATTCGGCAAAATGTCACAAAATACTATTTATCTCTTGGGTATTTAAGGTCATAATTATTTGAATATGATAAATGAATCCTTACACCTACTTATATAGCACTTTATTCATTTAATAATTTATTATACGTAATTAATTTCTTAAGTTATTTCTTATTATCTTATCAGCTGTTAATGATATAATATGTCGTCATGACATTATGAATGACGTGACATGACTTTGACTGTCAATTGTCATTATGGGTGCGTTCCAGAAGGTACTCAAATGATCATCAACATCAATGGTGAAAGAGATAATAAATTGCCTTTTGAGTCAATTTATAGTTTTAGTATGACTGCCGAAAATATTCTAGTCCCAGTAAAGGGTGATACCCATCCTTCCAAACAATAATAATCTAGAAAATGTAATTCTGTATTATATGGATAATGTTGTTTTATTGGACACTTACCACAGTTTCCATCTAAGTAGAATGGGAAAAACTATAAGTAGTCATAAGCGTGATCGTTATGAGCATCTTCTGGAACGCACTACATCTTGTCTGTTGCTGTCAATGTCATCTAATGATAAACCCAAATTAGACAGCCGACCGACAGACAGGATTGACAGGACAGGAATGTCATTCAGTGTACTGTCATGTCATATTATATCTGTCATCAGGAAATTCAGGAACACAACACGAACAGAACAAATACAACAAAAATATTTGTCTTTTATGAGTGCGAGATAATATTTAAAAGTATTAAGTGAGATATAATGAGATAACGATGGTGTCTTACTTTGCAAATGATTCGGCCGAGTGCACAAACTTTCAAAAGGAAATTTCTAAAATGATGCACGGTTTCGGTGACAATCCGAACCCGAACGCGGCAACCGTGGTCCTGGTCGAAAGCATTGTGATGCAGCAACTGCGGAGCATGCTTCAAGAAGCTCTGGAATACTCCACACTACGAGGAGCCAAGTCTATAACTAATTTCGACATAATCTTTCTAATGCGTAAAAATACTCTAAAATTAAGACGTTTGTACGACTACCAATCGAAGCTAGACCACATAGACAAGAATATAGGTGCACGCGGCGATCCGATAACCGATATAATAGAGGACAAAAAGGACATTAACAAGAAAAAACGCACACACATCGAAGTCATACAAGAATTGGATGAGGCAGATGAAGTAAGTCTTATAACATTCGATTCTATAGATTACTTGAGAAAGATGCGAGCGGCCAAAATAACAGAATCCATGCCCTTTGATAAATATGAAGCTTATTTCAAGGCGAGGTGTGTATCATTCAAAGTTGGCAACAATGTTTCCAAAGGGTTCGCTAAATTCGAACGTTGGATCAATCCAGGGAAAGAATTAAAGATTTCATTGTCAGCTATTGAGGTCTTATGTTTCTTAGCTTATGAGACTGTAGCTGAAATTGTCGATGTAGTATTCTTAATACGGCAGGACAGTAAAAAGAAAAGTGGAGACCCTTTCAGTAAGTTTGAAGGCGGTTACTTCTGCAACCCTTTGAGTCTAAGTACCTCTGTGTATATTAAGACTGGGTATGAAGGGGTTCCGGCGATCACTGTAGCAGAAGTTAGAGAGGCCCTAAGAAGGTACTTTACACCACAGAGCGGGATGAATGGACTCTTTCATAGAAATATGAGTATGGATTTGCCTGTAAGATATATTGCATTATAAACTTCCTAAAATATATGTTTGGATGCTGGACATAGGCCTCGCCTAGATGGTGCCACTCCTGGTCCTGTGCCCTGTGAGTCCAGTGGTTTCTCGCTATTATCCTCAGGACATCAATCCACCAAATTGAAGGGCAAGCAGTGCTGTTTTAGCAGATGCAGTCATGGACAAAATGATCTTCTTAATTTTATCATGTGTAATTTATGTAATACAGAAATTTTAAAAATAAAACACATTTAAATAACTTGTTCTGCTTATTTCAATCTGAAATTTCTTTCAGTAGCTCTGAGATTGGACTGCTGATGTTTTTTTGTTAGGAAATACACAAGTTTATATTTAATAAGAAAAAACCTTATATAATAAATGGTCTTTAAACTATTAAAAATGTACACTTAAATTCACTAATAAATTAATTTGTATTTGATTTCATGTTATTTTAATACTTTTGGTGAAGATCCCAACTACCTACTTATTATTTTCTCTATCATGCTTTATAAGCAGACTGTAAGTATGAACCACAGAGCTTGGTGCTATGTCAACACAACATCAACGCCAGATCTATAGGCAAGAGCGTTTAAAAGCGGCGCCTTAGGGGCTGCAGTGTCGTCGGCCTCGCTTGAAATGATTTCGCGACTTATTTTCTTATTTTAGACATATTTGTTTTAGTTGCAAAAAGACAAATGGAAAACCTTGAGAAGTTGTCTTAAAATAGGTCATTTCTGTGTATTGTTTAAAATAAATCACACTTTATAAAAATTATTTATACTGTATAAGTCGGTTACTGTAGCCCTATCACGAATAATAAAGAACTACGTTAAGTAATCGAGTTACGTACCTAATGTCACTTTATCCATAC
>DWAV01000517.1:0-19030 GCA_018231305.1 Noctuana lactifera
CGATAACAACCGGGACCGACGGCTTAACGTGCCCTCCGAAGCTCGGAAGCGCGCATGACATTTGCCACTAGCGGTCACCCATCCGAGTTGTACTCGTAGACACATTAATCTCACTCACGCTTCATCAATCAATCATTATGCATGGCGAGTCTCGGCAATAACTATTTACTATCCTCATCAGACATGTTTGCTCAGAACAAGTACGATATGCTATGCTAATGATTACAAATGCATATGCAAAGAAATTACTACATGAGTATAATACATTTGTAAATAAAATGTATGATGATGCATAATATGTAAATTTTTGTAAATATATCGTCTTACTCGACAAACAATTACCACTTGTGTAACAAGTATGCGTTTATTCTAATGTAAAGGTTGAATAAATATTACTGGATTTAAAATTAAAATCCTATGGTTTTTATTTATTTATTCTTTATCATACCAAGAAAATAAATTAATGGTACAAAAGGCAGAATTAATGCTAAAAGCATTCTCTGCCAGTGTACCTTCACATTAAACAACATAGAAGCTAGAAAAAGCTATATTTTCGCGTAGCCTGAGCCATGTTCGGGTTTGCAACTATGTACGGAAACTGCGCATAGTCATTGGTAAGACATGTAACATGGAATTACCTGTGTTACCTACGGTATCGATAACGGACCGATAGCCAGCTTGACTGGTCGGACAAGAGATCGTTATGCATAATTATTCTCGAATGATTTGCGTAGGGATAATAATTGAATGCGTGAAGGAAGTGAGAGGTTTAACGCGCACTGCACGGCGTGCTCTGATAAGCACGGGTCGCAGTAACGGGGTCTGGTGACAAACATGATCTTCCTCAACAGGCAGCTAGGGCACCTCAATTCCATGAATAAGTCACCTGTACTTGGCTTTTGTTAAAATCACTAACACGGTTTGCAGAAGTTACTCGCTGGAGGTAAATATAAATAGGTAATAAGTTACAGAGATATTATCGGAAGCTTTACTGTTTTTTAAGATCAGTGTCAATCCTTCAATCCTAATTAATTGAAAACTACGATTACAGAGCACAGCAGAAAGCACTGTAAGACAAAAAAACTTAGTAATAGTAGTCAAACTTTTATGCAACCTATTAAAATAACCTTTAATATCTCTAACAAGCTTCACCTGCAGAATTGAACATAAAAATAAAACTACAGTTCTATAAACCCTATGAAAAATATTTTTACATTACATTAATATTTTCTGTGGTCGAACATACTGCAACTAATCCATCAAGTAGCACTGAAGAGCAGCGGGCGCGAACCGCAGAACCTGCCGATAATATATTGTGGATCCATTACCGGGCTCTATTCAATCCAGGATTTCTTCCGCCTCCGTCTCAAATCGCTCTTTGAGAGATTGCCAAGATTGTATTGAATTGTTGTCAAGTTCTGCTGTAAGCTGTAACTTTATCATCATCAATCCATCACTGTCCCACTTATGGGCACGAATCAAAAAATTTAATTCATCATAAGATTACACTGGATGAATGTTAAATATGAGAGCTACTGGACTTCTGGCAATATAAACTCTAAAGCGGTAAGGTACCTTTCCTTTATAATTTTTAAGTTATAGAAATTTATCTACGAAGGGCCTTCTACAAAGGCTTGGAAGCGAACTTCAAAGGCTTTGTTGGGTAAAATCCTCTGACCCATGCATACTTACAAAGGCTCTTACTTATTGGACGAGCGGTGCAAAGTGAGTCTTTACCGGTTGCATTAAGTTTACATGACAAAGATAGCTTAATGGCCGTAAATACTCTTGGCAATTTACCTCTTTGATGAAATTTAAACGAACACCGGCTATTTTAGTTTGACAACTCAGTGTAATGAATATTTTTGTATAAATAATTCAAGAAACATCAATAAGTTAGAAGTGCGTAGAAGGCGAAGTGTTGAAATTTAATTTCCGAGAAAATTACAGACTCCGTGTATTTCCATCTGCATCTGGAAGACTAGACTAAACATATTAACAAAACTATCTACGTAGACCCAAACAAGTCAATCGATAGAGTTCAAAAAACTTAAACGCTTTTAAAATAACGGTCATTTCTACCCACGTTATAACTCAAATTCTTTTGAAATCCGAATCAGAATCAATCAGAAACGCTCCTGCTACAAACAACTGATCTTCTGCAATATCTTTAATGTGCTGTGCGCTTCAGCTTTGATCCTAAGACAGATATAATCATTAGTTTCGTGCATTTTTGTGCAAATGAATGGACCCATATATACGAGTATTATGTTGTTTCCGTTAAGTAATGTAGTTTTTAAATGAACTCTAGGCAGTCATTTTAAAGTAATAACGTATATTATTATTGTCAACAGCGAACTGCAATTCTGTATTCAGTTCTGCACGTGAGAATCAGGATGTGATGATCGTAGCGCGCATTGCTGCTACATCGAAACAAATGGACGATGTGCCCTGAATATCTGAATTCTCCTCAAGCTTTGTGAAAAAGCTGTATTACAAGTATATTAATAGTTTCCGTTACTTTCTTCGCTTTAAATGCCCAAGCAATCTGCGAGCGCTTATAAATCTACTGCTAGAGTTAATATTTAATTATTCATAAGTCTAGTTCTGTAATAAAAAATAGCGATTATATACTTAAAAGCTTTTAATACATATATACATAATTTATGTTGTGTCCACAGACCTTGTTATTTTCCGGTTATGAATATATTATAATATCCAGACGATTATAAGTTGAATTACTGTTCTCTTAACATGTACAGTTAGCGGCAGGTTACTGCTGGTTTGTTGTATCATAAGGGCGTTCTCTCGAGTGAGTACTGAAGGCGGAAATTACTCCATGACGCTGTACTTTACTGCTATTCGTAGAGGACGTTTTTATGTCTGTGGTACAATTTAATTGCAAAATTGCGATTAAATAAGTATTTACAGTATAATTACGTAAATAGTACATGTTTGATATATTTCCGCTATTTAAGTTTTACTGGAACAGCCACATGCAGTAAATTAACATTGGTTGAAAGAATAATCGTAAAAAAAAATTAAGTCGGTTAAATATACATCAGCAAGCAGGGCCCGTACCCAGGGCCCCATTCTTCCTGAAAGGCTTAATTTTTTTCTAAGTAAAGTTACTTTTACACGAAGATTCTCACTTATTTTCGTTATTTTGCCCCCCAGGGCCCCAAATTTTGTGGAAAGTATCCCATTTCAACGCTATCTTCTTATGCATTGTACGACCCAGATCATTTGAGTAATGAAGTTAAATACATCCAAGACTGTACGGTCACCACACTACTGACACACTGGGCCACTGCGCCCGCCTCAGGTCACGAGGTGGCGACTGGCCTGCAGTCAGGTGTCTCTGAGACTATGTACCTCTATTTGACGAGAGATGGCGTCACTTATATCTTGAACCGAGCTCAGAAAATTATACATTCAGTGGTAGCTTAAATAAAGGTCTGGGCTTCCAAGGCGAATTGCATTTTTACATAACCTTCTGCCTATTATTTCTTTCCTCGTTATTTACATACATACACACTTACATACTCTTTCTTTGTCCTTGGGTGACCATTATGCATATGTGGATTACGTGGGTACTTATTTTTATTGACTTAACATACCTACCTACATAGTAAGTATACTAATGGTATTTCTGTAAACATAGGGACCTCTGCGCTTCACTGTCGTTACTCAGTTGTTCTTATCAAGTCATGAATAAATTCCATTCAATGTTTTCCGTATGAATGAGCAACTCCATTACATACTATGTACATAATATTATGTATCAATTTGTATTCTTAACCCAATAGTAAGTACGTAAATAATTATATTATCCACATCCGTTGTATGCAAAGGTCATACTCATATACTGTAAAAAGGTATTTATTTAATTTGCTAGTGCTCAAAGTGGCATAATAATATAGAATATGTGACGGTAGAGTTCAATCGTATGATGAAGAATTTACAACATGAAGTGATCTTTGAATTAGTTTTAGTAGGTTTTGTGGGTTATTGAAGGTTCACCTTGATGGCATGAGTAAAGATGTCTTTTACGTTCACTTTACACACAAGTTCACATACGTCCGCAAAGTTTGAGGCACATTCTCTTTTTAACAAGAATAAATAACTAAACATTAGGCCGTAATTATTTATATTGCCGTCTGAAACCACAATCATGTTCCGCCGTCTCGGACACTACGTCGTCCCCTTACACTTGAGATTTCAGTCTTAATATCTAACTAAATATGTTATCTTATCTAAATAAATATGTCAGTAAATTTTTTCAAATAATTTTGATCCAAAATGCCCCGTAGATCGATTAAAATAGATTCAGCATAGATGAGCGATTATATTGTATCTTATTCCTATATTTAGTTGTAACGCTGTTGCATTGCCAAATTACTACCTACATGAGTAAAACAAAGCCGCTTTCTCTGTCCGTATATCCCTATGTATGCTTAAATCTTTAACGCAACGGATTTTGATGCGATTTTTTTTAACAGATAGACTGATTGAAGAGGAAGGTTGATATTTACCTATAAACGTTCACAGTGTTTCTGTAGTGTATTTAGTATCAGCATTGCACCCGTGCGTAGCCGGGGAGGGTCGCTAGTAAAAAATAAATAAATAATAATGCAAAACACCTGATTATACTACAGAATACATAATTATCAGAAGCGACATAATTAACCATATATTACGTACGCGAACACTAATAGAACTATTAGTTGAGTGTAGAAGTGATGTGCTATATTAAGGCGCAGGAGTCATCCTCCAGATAACCCCTCGTTATTCATTGTTTCCTGATAACTGGGCGTCGCATCGTGACAACTGATCTATTTACTGCGTATTCCTTCCTTTATTGCAACTTCTTTGTAACAATTTCATATTGCAACACTAGCCGGACCGCATGACTGACGTACGCGTGGAAAAGAAATGAAATGTTTTAACAAAATAAGTATGTGAAGCCGCCTTCAACGTGTTTTTAACCGACTACCACTATAAACATACAATTACGTCGTAACGTGTAGTATTTGAACGAAAAACTTATTTAGAGAGTGGCGTGAGAACTCTGTCAGCCATATATCTGCTATTGTATATTTTAGCACCGCACCACCCCACAGTCATGCACACCTGGTGTGAACATCTGCTTTCCATCCAAATACTGGTTGATTTACTAACTGAATTAAGAACTACATACGCGTTTGTTTATATTTTACTGTTTAGCAAAACACAACAAACATTGATGACTTTCGATTTTTTCATATTACAAGACTGACAAACAGAACTGGCCACCTGACTTAGTAGTCACCGGGACCTGCCATTGTGTTGCCATCCTTGAAGGACTCTTATTTCTTGAATAACGCCAAGTCGTAGCCCAGCGTGTCAGCGTGAATACCTCACGGGGAAGTTTACTCCAAATCTTACAAGTCTGTGGCAAGAATATGCTGTTGGTTGGCATGTGTCCAGTGCGTGTTGGTAGAACTTCACACTTCGGCGGGTAACCCATCTAGTTTGGAGAAGCACTCACTTAGAAAAGAAGGAACACTCAGACACAAACAACCGATCTAATGACTTCCTCTTATCTACTTGTAAGCTTAATTTTCATGGTAAACCCTTTTTTTTAAATATACAAATTCTGAAACTGAAAATGGTGATTGCGTACATCCTGTATTAACATATTTCGACACTCGAAAGTTTTTACGTAGAGCCACTCTCCAAATTAAATTTGAATAATTTATTTTGTCTTGACTCGAAGGCTCGTAACCTTTGAGTGAAGACAAATAGAAATGGATAATAAAATTGAGTACTTTGTGAGGCTCCCGGGAATGCTGTACAAATATCTGGACTGGACTGAATGACGTTAAGAATTTTTTAATCTGTACTCTACAAAAAGTTAGAGGCGACTTAGAGAATTTTGTCTTAGTCAATTGTATAAATAATCAAAATATAAACAAAAATGTAATCGTAAAAACGATGTCTTATTATGAATTATGAAAATGTTAGGTTTTGTGAAAGTTCAAGGACCTTGTTGTGACGTGCATTATAAAGTTATACAATTTGCACAGTACGCCGCTAACTTTCAATTGTGTAGAAGTTTTGAGAAAGCACGACGCTTTAATATTTAGTCTCAGCTTTGAGTTGAGGTATACGTGGCTTTGATGTTATTGTACATCTAATAACACATTAAAACAAACTTTCAAATCTTTCAAACAAGACGAAGAAGTTTTGTAAAGCCTGCTAGTTCTTTTAATTTCTAAAGAAATTGTACTTACAGTACCACAAACTGCGGCTAAATAATTCACCTCATTGCCCCTCAAGGCGAGTAAAGTTAACGTTTAAATATGCCGTTACGTTACACACTTACAAAATGTAATAAAAGCGTGTTAAAAAGTATTAGATTTGGGCTAGAATTCGACATTGATAAACAGATTTAAAAGATAAGATTACATCAACTTTCACAACAGCGCTGTCCTCTTATAATAAACGTAAAGTACTTTTATAGCCTGTTTGTAATTGAATATCATAAGAGTTATATTGTTTTGTAGTGTAAATTATGTGTATATTACTCGTAAATATTTACTGTTGAACATGGCTTTGGCCATGTTCCCTCATTACTCCTGGCAGGAGAGAATGTGAAAGCGGATTTATAGGGGCTTTCATATTAACTGTGCAGCGCTTGGGATAATTGTCGTAAACAACTGAGTAGTACATTAAGTGCTTTGTATAGAAAGTTACTAACTATGTAGTGTAGTTTAATTATATTGTTATCTTTACCATTAAATTTATTTATTAGATGTACTTTAAGAAACGTTACGTAATAGATTTACTATTGTTATTAAACTATGTTTGAGAGTTTTTGTTAAATATGAAATTTAAAATTTTCCAAAACGTATATCTTCACGCTAAGCCGAATAAGTTAAAATTTCATAACTTGTTTAAAACGATTTCCAAAGTGCTTCATAGAGAGAAAAATATTTGTAGGGACGTTCGTCATCAACATTCATAAACTAGGTCATCAAGTGTTAGAGATTATGCTGTTATTTTCGTATCGGGGTGCACTATATTTTGCGAGCGTGTGGCAAATGGCGTGATGCTGAGTAATGGTTTACTAATCGCAATTATGCCCTGACTCATGGGTTACGTTTGAAACCAACTCACCATTAGATACAATTCACAGCCATGACGGTGAACTGAGACGGTAGCAATTGGAAGGTGACCATATCGGTTATCTCGAAAAAGTATCTTCGGCATTTGCACCTCTCAATAATAACATCATAATAATAAAGTCTCAAACTCATAGCCCCACATATCGATACAAATGAGTGGGCATCGGAATATATCTTGCATTCATCCATCCAGCGTTTGATATTTGATTACATCTAAACGAGAGTAATACCTATCTTAGAAGGGTCTGCGTACTCGTTTCGACCACATGGCCTGGTTGGAAGCAGGATAACTACAGTAAATCGAACCATTCCGATGTTTCAGCAATAATATTTAGGATCATTTTACGAGTATCTTCGCCAAAACTTTTCAATTATATCTACGTTCGTTCGAGTATTATAAACAAATTTAAAAATGAGGCTAGTTAAACGATTATTTTTGTGTTAATGTTGTTATTTTAACTAACGTGCAGACTGTTATAGTAGCATCTACGTAACAGGCATAATGTAAACAAATTTTGTAAAAGAAATATTTTATTTTATGCTCACACACAAACATACCATAAACAAAACGTTTAGCTTCCTTCGCAGACTATTGACACAGTTTCAGTTGAACGGGACAACGTTAGATTCTTGGGAAATATAGAGACATGTGAAAAGCCTTTATCAAGTAAACATCCATTGCACATTTCCCTATTCAATTCCATCAAAACAAACATGTTTCAGAGAGCTTGAACAAGCCCAGAATCTAGGACTATTAACGGTACAAGACCGGTAATAAACATGGAGCCACGAAATGAACAGACAGACAAACGCACAGCCAGTGTAGCGAGCGACAGTGGCCAGATGGCCGCACAGGCCATTTACACATCCACTATGTAAATAAACAGCTTAAGTGTTTAGACCAGAGAAGCAATTTGAAAGACATGAATGTTAAACTACTCAAAGAAGCTTGTTAATTGTTTTCATTAAATGAAGTGAGCAGTTTTTAAAATGGTCACCGCAACCCATCGAAACCCTACTTTTAACGTCAAATAGGAAGAATTGAAGATCTAGTTTGATTTGTATTCAGTGCATACATTGATACTTTACTAATCATGGGACTAAGATAGCCGCCTGAAAATTTTTAAGTATATTAGTATTTTAAAAAATAAGTAGGGAGGTAGGGTGTACCTACTTACTCGTGTAATAAACTCGTAGAGTTGTCTACCAGTTTATTAAATCTCAGAGCTGCTTTCGGCTGGGTTTAGCCGTTTAATAAAAAAGCCGTGACGGCCTGAATAAACAGATATACCTATGACTACAAAGATTCTTGCCTCTCTGGCGTATCGTCCCTTAGGATAAGTTAAATGCCAAAGGTGAATTTGTACATGGAATTTGAAATAATTCCAATAACTCTACATTTTAATACCAGTTGACAAGAAAATTGGGTGGCACAGACAACTGATGTGTAAAGGGAACTATTTAGTTCAGTTTACAATTTACATATCTGTGGCTTATTATGTATTTATGTACAAATATTCCCGTATACGAGTACAATTACCACAACTGCTAAAGTTAGTCTCAAAACTTTTCTTTGACATGAAGACATTTAAATAAAGTTTTTGCAAATTATCACGATTGATCACGACTGCTATTAACGTTTGAAGTACTTCGGTTCACCAACCCTTTAATGAGAAACAATCTTCTCAAGTACGTCGCATTTATTTTCACAGAACAAGGCATTTAAATACCAAATACAGTCGAGTCGTCGTCGATCTGTAACCGTGCTAGCAAATTGGGCAAATAAAGGGAGCGAGGGCTGGTTGGCGTCGAGGGAATAGATTCACTCGTAACCAAACATTGCTGTTTACACACGAGTAAATCAATTAAGGGTGCGGTCGAAGCTTGAATGGATAACCGCATGTGGCAAAACTTTACGCTTCTATGTATGTAATTTGTTGACGAGCCAAACCGCTATGTTTGAATTAAGCCCTTGAAGACATCAGTTACAAAATTAAGGTTTTGCAACTTTTACCTATGCAAGGCGTACGAGTATATTTCCAACAAATTGTTTCACTATTTTCATATTGCATTTTACTGTTGTTGATGTACCCGTCAACGGCGGACCTGACTAATTTAATTGTTATTGCGAGCTTGTGAGCGAGAGTGACTCGCAAAAGCAAATTTAGTTTTAAACGTCCGGTTCCAGGACGCAAAATTCAGCTACATTGTACGTGTAGGTGTAAGAGGGTCTAGGCTGATTTTTCCTAGCAAAACGCTTGTCGTCGTTTTACTATTGTGCAAATGCACTGCAAGCATTAGGCAATAACGATAAAATATGTGTAGATTATTTGAGAGCTTACTGCAGCTCACGTGATCTTTGACCTCTATAAATCGAAGGAATCATTAACGCCTACCATCGATGCACGCTGCAATACTCGCCAATAAATTTGTTCGGTGTTATTTATTGTAATGGAGACTCACGAGGAAGGACACTAACATAATAACGTTACAAGCAGTTTTGATACAGATTTTTTTTAATCATTTAAAAACATGTCATTTCTGTAATAGATATAATATTGCAACCATAGATTAACTGCAACTACTGAAGTTTAAATTATATGTAGTGATGGAAAAGCTAAGTGGTTGAACTCCGTTGTTATGGGTCCGGGCTCGAACCCAGAACACATGTCTAATTTTTTAATATAATTGTGCTTATTATAAGGCCACCCCGCCTAGCACCTAGCTAGCTAGCAGACCCAAATTTTTTTTCACATTTGTACCTAATAAATAAGCTACTTCTAGACATTACGCAATGTCGACGCTAATACAATAAAATTTATTAACATCAGTGCCAGTAACAGTATTTATTGAGGTCGTATATTAACGCTGTATCTGATATCGATATTGATTTTGCATAAAGCACAGTTAAGCCTTATCGGAATGGGTGCACGGACTCGTAGTTTATAGACTAAGATTGCTGGAGAATGGTATGATGTAAAGTGTACAGATTTGCTTGGGAATAAACATTTTTGCTCCAGACCTTCCCCGGTTGTAGCGAGGGATCCATTCTCAGCAGTGAGCCATAAAAAAGGATTGCATACAGGATATTAGTTTCCTTAAAGCGTGATCGTGTAAAGGGAAACATATAAACTAACCCTTATTGATATAAGTTGTAGACTTCTAAAGTTTCATTTCTCAGGAAGTAGAATACAACGCGTTAAAGCGTACTTTTGTAGTCATGTTCCATGTTCCTGTGCTTTACGCTGCAAAATGAGAAAGGGGTGACTTAATTAAAATCTAAAATAGTTGCGATCAAGGCTTTAAGCTTAAAACGTACTATAGGACGTGATTAGAGGTACATAAAGTATTAGTACGCCTTGGTGTGGATAGGAATGTGGAAGAATTTTTGTGAGAATTTAAATTAAACTCTAGCTTTATTAATCTAGAGTGGCACATCAGTCCGGTGACGGCATTACCAGTATTCATGGAGGCCACATGTATACTTTTAAGCAAACAAATTCACAAATAAAACTAAACTCCTTATTGTAAATTTTAATTACAGAGGACAGTAAAAAATTTCATAAAAATATCTTTTTACTTCTTTTATAATCGATCTTTTAGATCGATTTTTTTATTTAATTATTATAGTTAAAAAAATTCACATTCAACTTAAAATAGGAATTAGGCATATACCTATGTTTGATCCTGCCTTATTTCGATGCAGCTGCGTGGGGGCGCACGTGTCAGCCGGAGATTAAACTAATCTTCCGTGAATCCATGAGTCTGCCATGAACCGTATTGAGAAGGGGTCAGCTTACATCCATTCATTAGATTGACGCGGTACCTAGTACGTTAATTTTTATTTATGGTTATTAATTTTTATTAGGTTTATTGAAGTCCAAAACTTTGTACAGAAGGAAAGCACAGTAATCTAACTCTAACTTTCATTGACGGGAAAGTTGGGATCACCAAATATTTTTGCGATCTTATGACAACGGCCAAACTCCAAAAATGTTGTGTCTCCAATTTCACTCACAAAAGTTGCTTTTTCGTCAAACAGTTTAATTTATATGTAAATTAGAACCAGCTAGGTAATACTTATGCCACAGAAAGTGCATAATGGAGTTCAATGTGTGAGGGCGGTGAAGCGGGAGCTTCCCCGCTGTCGCTCCATGAAGATTAAAGTAATCTGCCGTGAATTTGCCATGATTTCAACCCTATAAAGGGGTCCAACGTCTCTACGGCCTACTGGAATTATTTATAGAATGGTTTGTAGTTGCCTCGTAAATAAGTACCTATAGCAGCTACCTTATGATGAAACGAGGCGATGCGAACTACGTAACTCCATTAATGATTAACCTTAATTACCTCTACTGAGAAAGGTGAAAGTTATATTATGTGATGTTGTTGGTTATTCCGTCATGTATCTATGACCCGATAGGAGTATGTTCTGTGCTCATGGCCATCAGCAATCGTCAATAGATTTATTGGACACAATTCCAAAATGGTCAAACTTTATGGAAATATGATAATAAAAAGGCCTAAGCCGGTTCCTTAATATCTTGGAAATAATACGAGTTGGCAGAATTTCTGAACAAAGTAGATCCAACGATAGAGATGGGTTAAGGGTTGGGGCGATCCGGCGACGTGTCAAAAACATATTAAACTAATTCCAACTGATTTTGCAACATTTCACTAGCACATATCACAAAGTAAAGGGTTCGCCCTTTAGTTTGTCCATTGCAAATGGCTACGAGGTATCTTGTATAGAGCCTAACATTGTCAGATCTGTAAACGCTTACCAGCTTCTACTAGATGAGGCTCAGAGGCACTACCGTCACGCCCGTTTCTAACGGCAAGCAATGTATATTGCTAGTTTGTGGGTTAAACAACATTATACAATCTTTTGACAGTTGGTGATGACGATTTTCTAACTCATGAGATTGACACAAAACCCTTTTTCTATGTCTACGTCACGAATGGAACTACTGTGCAAAAGTCAGCTCTCTCGGTTCAAGTGTATGGGCTGGGTGTTGATGGGTTAGTCAACAAGTAAATCGGAAGTCTTTTTATATACATATATACTTGTGTACAAGTAAACAGTACACACAACACAATAAAGTACAATTATGGCTGTAACTTTCTCAAGAATGATTTAGTATAATAATAAAACTTAGGTACTACGCCTATATAGTATATTTAATTAACTGTGCGTATTAATTTCTTATCACATACAACAACGCGTAATAATTTAGCCGATTCGTGACCCTCAGCACGTTCACTGCGGCGCTTGGTTAAACAGGGTTGAACAGTGCTCGTGATATATTGGCACAGTGCCCCGGACGCGACAATTTAAATCGTTTACACAGCCTGCCAACTTACGTATACACTAAATTGAAAGTACTTAGGTCTCTACGTTTAGTAAATTATTTTTTCATTCGTTTATTATCTCAGTCATACAACACACTTGCGTTGCGACCGCTGCCAGTATCTGCAACTCTTAAAATAAATGATAACTACGAAAACGATTAACTAGGGAAATTTAATGAATGACGACCCGCGTGGTGTAGTGGTTATCACGCCAGTCCACCATTCGTAGGGTCCTGGGTTCGATCCCCGGCGGGACAGAAATTTAAACGATGAATTTATATTTCTGTTCTCGTCTGGGTGTTTGTGTATTTGTCTTTGTATGTGTCCATGGCACCCACGACACAGGGAACCCTATTGTGGGGCTGTGAGTGTAAAGCGTTATTTATTTAATTTCGCGTTCGCGAGAGACCCATGCCCAGCAGTGGGACATAAAAAGCGTTGAAGGCAATAAACAACGAGTGAACTGGAAGCTTGGCATGGGATAAATACTCGTATATTTAATACTTTTCTTTATTCTTTCCAGTCTACATAATACAGCTTTTCATTCCTAATAGCTAAGCATTTGAAGCATTGTTATAACTTATTAACACGATTTGCAATGTTTGTATTAATTTATCAAGTTGCATACACAATATCTTATTCATGCAAGTCTTAATGAAAGCATCCCCTTGCAGTACCGAGGGGCGCGTATGTTTAATGCTACAGTACTGTGTACAGCTGTCGGCCGCGTCCATTTATACCTAAATCACATCTGCTGTTAAAATACCCTTCTTGATACTTGAATTCAATGACAGTGTAATGTGAAGCAATAAAAGGAGACTTTCTCTTAATAATATTAGACAAGATACTCGTAACCTTATTATAATAAGTGAAAGTAAAAATAGGACGAGTGGAGTGAATCAACAGTACATAAAATGTATGTACATATAATTGTATATAGGCCAACGAGGAATTTAAATTCTATTTGTTTGTGTCTGTTTTGTTATTAATGTGTCATGCACTAACTTTGTGTTTAAATACTAACTGATATCGGGTAGCTAACGATGACACGTGACACTTCTAGGGTTCAGAAAAATTGCGGAAAATATTAATATTCTACCCATGCACCGAGCCCACTATAGGTACTATTTTTAAGATATTCGGCGCAACGAAGTTATTAAATAGTAATTTCATAAACTGTGCTTATCAAAATAACTTCACTAAATTAAGGTTCACTGGTTTACGCTGCGGGTTGTGTAGCTGAAAATAATAAATAGATAGTATCTTCAATCAATTGTATTAACAATATTTTATTTCTAAAGTAAGATTAGTCGTTATTTACGGGCTTTGCATTAAATCGATAAACGATCCTTAGACTCATAAAACCAACTAAAGATTAATGCAAGCTAAGAAGATAATAAACTTATCAACACCAACGTTAGAAGAATCTTCATAAGAGTATTGAGTGTTGAATTATTAAGTCGTAAGCGGCTCGTACACAGCTCAGTGCGTTGCGGATGAAGCGATACGGGTGAAGTGACATGGGGTGACGTATGGTACGGGGTGAAGTGGCTCGGGTGACGCGCCGAAATCGAATCACGCATTCGTGCGCGTTTAATATTTATTGAATAACCTCGCACTTCTGTACGAGATCAGCAGTTCGTTGAATACTGTTAAAGTGTCCTTGAATATACTCGTACACTATTTATTGGAAGCTTAAGGACATTTTAAACCTGTCAGAACGACAGCGTGCCGCCAAAGTGTTTTATTTATTTATTTAAATTATTTAACAATTCATGTACACAGAGAAAAAAACACAGATATAGAAAGACAAATAAAATTCAATATGATACATCTTCTTATGTGCTGCTTATCTCTAATGCAATATTTTACAGCAGCCCTCCTGTTACTGAATATGTGTTATTAGATTATTAGGTGTATGAGAAAAAAAAACAAATGTAGGTATGTTTTCTTTCTATTTCTTGTACATGCACATTTCATAATGTAGGATTTCTATATAGCTACTGATCAAATGTATTCCAGATGTCAACATATAAATATTCTTACATAAATAAGTCGTCATAAATCCCCAAGGATCAGATTCAAAGTAACGTATGACGTACACTGGCTCGTAAAAATATTCTCATACAAACCACGTCCGCGCCCTGCCGCCCTATGCCGCCCTGCCGCCCGCCCAACTGACAAAACGCTTCTTACACAACATCTAAAAATATTCTTTAGTCACAAAACATTATTCATTGCTTTTCATGCATAATAATATAGTGAAATATAAAACAGGTGTAAAAAAAATTATTTAATTTTACCTTATTTGACAGTAAAATTGATTTTTTTTTACTAAATTCTACTCATAATTTTGAATGATGCTACATAGTAGCGAATTTGAACATAACAGCTGCCAATAATTAAGTAGGTATTGTAGGTATTGAATACAGTGTTTCAGTTAATAAAGTACTGCATGTATCGTAAGTGTATGAGAGGGCCGTCCCGAGAGGTTTGGAGCATTCAACTGCACCGCTGTATGTGAATGAAATAGGGCTGCCGCGGGACTTCTGAACAATTAGCATTTGATAAGCTAAAATTTATTATTAAGTAAACTATTAACAGTATTTTTAAGCTCATGTATTTTATCATCATTTAATTTTCTAACGTTGAGTCTTAAATAAGTAATCCGCAACATTCTTTATCGATTTCATTAACGAACTTCAAAAGTATAAAGATTAAATAGATAGATTTTTTATTTCTATGGTCTCTTCTTAATGTAATACATATACATACTTAATCCTCTAATAATTAAAAACGTAAGCTTTTTTTGAACCAATTGTCATACAATTTTAAAATAACTTTTTTGATTATATATTTTTTTAATTAATTTAATTTTAATTTATTAACAATGAAACTATGATCCTCGCTTTTAATGTTTTTGAGTGACAACCCTACTAATACTACCCAAGCAGCTGCATCAGCTTGCAGCGTCAATAGAAACGAACTTATTCACAAGATGGTGTAGTATTCTCGCCTCCACTCGCGAGCTTTCACACCTCAGCCTTTCAAAGCTATGTACTCGTACTTACCCAGACGCCATAAGTCTTGTGTAACAACGTTATTCAACAACTTTTGAATAACGAACTTCTATTTTTGAGAACCAATTTGCTAAAACAAGGTTTGTATGAAATAAATCGACCATAAATATGACGTTTAATAGTCATTGGCTTGCAACCCACTGTGAACATTAAATAGTAGCAAAGTTCGAAGTAGAAATAGCGTTAATAGTATCAATATAGGGTCGTTAAGTTCTTTAACTACTTATCTACTTATTTTGTGGACTAAGATGGAAATACCTTCAGAAGAACTTGCTGAAAAAGAAACTATGTTTTGTATGAGAATAAATTCTTTAAACCTGAAAATGCTAAACTATACTAGTAAATTATTTAATAATATGTTGTAGGAATTTTCAAATGAGAGAACGGTGTACCGAGAGATTAATTCCGTCGGCATTTATCTCGCGTTGTTCAATGGCCAAAAGGGCGCCTAGAACCGATCTGACTTTTATTAAGTGTATTTCACAATGAATAAATATAAGAGCTATTAGACGTCCGTTATATATAATAATCTAAATAAGAAGTTTTTGGACATCAGGGAAATTGCGTCAAGATAAGGAACTTTCCCTTTCATCGGCAACACACAAGTAAGTGGTGCCGATAGCGGCACCATATCGGTCGGCAAATTTCTCGCGTTCTCGAACTTTCGACGAAGCGTTGTTCGCGATGCTATCAGCGCCCGCGGCGGAGAGAGTCTTGCAGTGAGAGCTGCCCTTTCTCGCCAATTTGTGTCTTGTGAGGGAATAATGAATAAATCTACGAGAAAGCTATACTAAAGTACACATTTTACATAAAATACCTCTTTTGTATGGGGGAGGGAAACTTCAAGATGTATCCGGACATCATGGTAACGACATACGAGTATTTAAGGAAATATATTGTATCTTAATCAATTGGCCACTTAGCTCAATCGCCTCGCCTTCCCTCCGTCTATTAGCGTTAATTCTATAACCAGTACCAGTAGGTACTATTTCTTTCCATTGCCAATTAATAATGGCCGAGAAAATTGCATCATTTGATAGAAAAGAAACCTATCAGATTATAGAAATTTGGTATGCGAAAAGGAGGAAAAATTAAAAATATAAGTGATTAACTCGAACGAAAGCCTTCAATCATACTTCGTAAGACACCATAATAATTTTTATAGCCTCGCTTTATTCATGAAAAAAACAATTCGAAATTGAAGTACATTCAAACAATTTTGACGTACAGAATTTCCCACGACAATATTGCACGCCTTATATGTTGACTCTCCTATTGAGGTAACTTGTAACCCCGCTCATAATTAGGACTAGGCAGGCAGGTTTCTTGCACATAAATAACTATTAAACTGATAAAACCACACTCGTTTAAGTAGGTACGTGTACTGACTCTACAATTTCTCGCCAAACAATCTTGCTGGTTGGAATTAACTGACCTATTTGTTCGATAAATATTATATTCTAAGCTTTATGTTTAAAGCTACGCGCTACAACAGCGGCTGAGACCAGGAAGAAAATTACTCTCCTCCTTTCTAATTTATCGCTTTCACAAAGTACTCGGAGCTTGTAGCCAGTAACATGACCGCGTATGAATGCACAAAGAACTATCAGTAGATTAATTGCGAATAATGTGCAACATGTGAAGTGACGCCTCATAAACCGGAGCCATCGGCCCACAGACGGCAGCCTGCGCTCGGACGCGCCAGCACTCGGCGTTATAGACGCTGTTAAACTTTTACGAGATCAGATACGGAGGTAGAGCGATGTGAGGGGCGCCGCGACTATAGAAACTTCCTACAAGTACAGTCCTTTTACTGTATAATGCGCCCGGTCTGAAAACAATGAATTTTTTATCAACGTTTCTTTTTTGTTTCCTATTAAATAGATAACAATTATTATAAGTAAGAGTTAATAAACGCTTCTTGTCTCGCTCCCGCTGATCGCAACACTGTCAACAGAATCCTAAAGCTCGATATCGTTGCGTCACTGATGGACTCAGTGCAACAAGCTACAATTTACGAGCTTGCAGACTGGAGCACGCGTGTAGATGCGTTCTGTACCACCGATAAAAGTTTTATGGATGAGTTGTAGAGAAATACGTAATGCTAACATTTGTGCGTGCAATGGTTGTTGCGGGATAAAAGCCGCCGTTTAATAAGTCTTCTATCAAGTGTGGATGGCGAAGACTCATGAGTTACAATGCTTCCACTTGTGATGTTATTTATATTAAACAACTTGAAAGAAAATGAACATGTTAAAACGTAATGAAAATTTTCATTCTTATTTTATAATAATAATATGATATCTCGTTTAAAATACATAATAAGCATACCGTATTGTTTAAACAAATCCTCTTCCGAGGTCATGATATATGTCCGTATAATGATTATAGCTCTTTCTTCTCATGCCGTTGCGTGGGAAATATACACATTCTAAATCTTCTCATCCAGTTTTATAAATATTTCTGACTTTACCTCTACAGCCCTAGTGTTAAAATATAAGTGTTCTTCGGTGCACTGTCTGGTTGCGTCACACGCACTCGCACCAAGCACTGATTTACGAGCCAGTTGATAACGCGCATCCATTACCGACCACACAAGTGAACCGCCATTCGCTATTCACGACCAATGCACTCCCACAGCCACATCGCTGCACTGCCATCAACAAAACCGTCCTCCTTATCATTCATTTACTGAAGAAGTTTGCGAAATATTATACTGTACAACTTGCGTCACGATACGTCGCGATATAGCGAACTATAAAAATTGTAGGTACCTACTCGTATTTCGTTTCCCGACTCCATGGGAACATTGTATACCATGAGTGCAATTCGAAGTCTTCGAGGACTTTAAATATCTTTTAAATAAACAAATAAAGCTTCCAACGGACAGCCCTACACTAGGATCCATTATACATGACTGTTGATAAGCTTCAAACTTCTCCGTAACGTTCACGGAAAGTATAGATTTCACAGGAAGATGTCGACTACCTCACTCAGTAAACTAATTTTCGGTTCCGTCCGAAAGCTTTTCGCGTCCGCTCTTCGAAACAGTATTATGTACCCTACTTTATAAAGTTAGCCTCACTACGTTGAATTTTCGTATGTTCGTTTTCCGTCGAGCCCGGCCAAAACGAATGGTGGCACAAAGTGGTGAGTGATCGCATGTTCCGACAGCCCGAAGCGAGTTAACTGCGATCCGCATTATGCAACTTGTTATCTTGCTATTTCTACCTTACCTACTATGCTACACGGCTATTTTTGCCTGACAAAGTGCAGTGGAGAATGATAACGTCAGTAGATGCGGCATTATACGAATAAATAGGTGTGAGAAGATATTTGTTTAAGTAGTGTTAAGCATGGGCGTGCGCTCCTTGAAGGCATAAATGCACTGCTTTACTTGCCATTCAGCCCATTCACACATATATTTAA
>DWAV01000518.1:0-19020 GCA_018231305.1 Noctuana lactifera
TACTAAAGTATCCTTGGACGGACAACGACTTTTTTTTTTTGGATATCAAAGTATCCCTGGACGTTTGAGTGGTTATAGAAATGAAGAGTTTAAAGATTTGTAGCAGCTGTCTAATGTCTGAAAATCAGCTGTGTAAGACCTTACACAGCTGATTTTAGTTTTACATGTTTGCAGTACACAGAGTGTCTATAACAAAAATCTATGACATTAATTCTTAGATGACCTGTAAACATGAAGACAGATTGTGTAATTTTTTATGAGTTTTAAAGCTTATAAAATGTCAATCTCAATTAATTTTACTGTTATGTTTGCTATAAATAAATTGTAAAAATACAATTTATTTTTTATTATAGTTATGTCAATCAATAGAACTACATAATATCAATTATGAAAATATTTAACAATCACAGAAAACTTAGGTATGTTTTAAATTTTTTTTTGCCTAGTAGGTACATTGTTTTGCAGCAATCTTGAATGACACATTACCATCAACAAAACTATGTGAATAAATGTATTGGCCATTGTTAAGCCTAGTGTACAATTGAACAGTGAAAATAACGTACTGCTTGCGCCAGCTGTAAGCCGGCGACGTCCGTCAGTTAATTAGAGCAATCCCGTCGCCCCTGGCCATCCTCCGCACCCGCTATCTGCAATAGTCGGAAACCGCCGATAACAGGCCACGCCAAATTTCACACAACCCCATCTAATATCAATTTACTATAGATTTTAAACATCCTCTTCTTTACTCTAAAGAGAGCTAGCTGATCTTTTAAATAATGAATGACACTACTAAATCCAATTAAAATATTAGCCCTAAAACGACTGAACACAACTCACCTCGGGGCATCCACGGACCCGACCTCGGCCACTGTAGCGCTCCTCTCCGCGATGGGTTCCTCCACTTTCCACTTTCACATCCACCCTCGCCAATTATTATCTTTTACACCACCGCAGTAGGGTGAGAATAGGAAATATTGCGAAATACTTGGCACTTACAATACAAAATTTCGCCTCAAAATGGCGTTGGGGTATAGAATGCGACGATAGCTTTTGTTTTATAAGGCACACAATATAAAGTCTCCCATCACTATTAATATTCACTTCATCGTCATTTAACACTTTTTATTTATCAAACGCTTTTTGTAAGGGCGTTTCGTCAAAAGTTATAATGAAAACTATTTACAACTTTCCCGTACATACGACTTTCTGTGACTTCACCTAGAGGCGCCCTCTTTTGCCGCAGTACGAAGATTTTTATAGTTTTCTATTAAGATTATAGGCAAAGAAAGTTACATTTAGTCAGCCAACTAAACAATACGTAGCCTATATTCGCACGAGAGGTTTTGCGACGTTTAAACGCACGTTTTTTTTAACGTTTCGTTGACCATATCACTTTTTGATGTGTTCCTACGAAGATTAATAAAACTCCCAAGGTAAAAATATGTACGCGTATAAACACATAATCAGAGAAATCATAAAAAACGTCGAAAAAGCTTTCATGCGAACAACTAACTAATATCTAATCTGTGGTTCCAACCATAGGTTATAATAAGTAGCAAAAGTTGGGCAATATAAATCTTCGATGAAACTATATTTTAAACAATAACACAAAATACACATATAAAAGTTCGTAAACTGAGTATATCTGTGTTTGATCCCTTTATACTTATTATAATCTTTGGTTTGATATCTGTCTACGAGCAACACAGACTATTACAGAGTCACAGACAACTTTAGGGACTTGCACTTTGAACTGTATAGTGTGTTATCTATGCATGCCAAGCCACGCTCGCTCGTCCGTCCTTTGACGTCGGTGCGTCGCGTGCCGGTTTTTTACAGATATACGGATAGGTACGGTCTTCATGTTGTGGAATGTGGGGGAAAAATTAACTTTGAGATTTGACAGTTTTCTACGTGATTTGATTTGTTGTTTGTTTGAATTTTGACTTGACTTGAGTATAATTTTAATTGTATTATAACAAGATCAACAGGAGGAAAGGTAAAATGTTGTTTCACGTACCCTAATTGAACGTTATTAAATTAATGCATCAATATCAAAACATTTAATTCAATACTTTTGTTAGTGCAATAGTGATTTACTACACTATGGATGTAACAAAATGGCGGGACTTTGTGTTGTAGTTTTTTGTAGTTTGATTTTTAGTGATTTAACATACATGAATATCAATGCAGCATTAAAAGTTACAATATAATTTTCTGTCTTTATTATGCTATTATTAATGACCAGCTCATATCTCAGTAATTGTTTGATATCGAGTTGTTCCTCAATCTATTTACTGTTGATTTGTGAAGTTTATAAAAATGTGGTTATAAATCTGGTAGGTTTTTGTTAACAAACATTGCTTTAATGTTTTAGACTATTAACCTATTACATACCTAACTTGTTTACATAAAATAAGAATATATTTCTGCTGTTAATTTATGTTTCTGTAAATGTTGATAATATTAGGACCTACCATTGTACCTCACACTCACTTAAGGCTGAGTCAAAACAATGTTTTTAACACATGTTGACCTTTCAGGAGAGCAAAAATATATTTCTATTTTTATTTCGTAACTGTTTGATAGGTTTATTTTATTATATTGACACTAAAACATTTATTAAAATAACAAATTGCTATTGGTTCTATACATTGCTTGTCATTTGGTACACTATGCGTAATTTTCTAGCAAATGATTTGCCTCAAACAATTCAAATCTAAATTTTTTTTTTGTGTTATAAATTTACAGATGGCTGATAAAAAAAAGGATGGCAGTGAGCCAGAGGGGGAAGAAGAGTTCTCTGTAGAGAAAGTATTGGACCGTCGTGTAAGGAATGGCAAGGTAGCATATTTAACTGAATTACCTAACTGATGGAACTATTATGGATTGATCCTTGCTTCAGGTGACCGGAGGACTGGCAGCTTTTTAGCACCAAAAATGCCATGAATTAAATATATGTACCTATACAAAGCGGCAATGCTGCCAGCGTTCTGGTCACTATGCTACATGATTGCATTTTGGAGGACTTATTTTTATTGTAAATATTAGTTTTTTTAATTTTGTTTTTATAAACCATAAGGTTACCAAAATCAAATACAAGGTATAACCAAAATTACAATGTGAAAAGTAGGGCAAGCGAGAGTGGCAGAGGAAGGGTCATATCCCAGCATGTTTTCTATATATAAAACACTAAGATGCAGGGTAATGTTTCTTTTGTTAGTCACCCATTTTTAATATCTCTATAAATAATTAGAATAGAGAGGCCATATGGATACTGAATAAACTATTTTGTTATAACCATATTATACATTACACACACACAAACAACAAACATATCACAGTTTATGTAAAATAAATAAATAAAATACAATAGAAAAGGTGTAAAGTTGAGAATCATTCCATCAAAATAAAAGTTCTTATATTTTAATTGTTTAATTTATAAGTAATTCCTCCCATCAAACTGTCCAGTGTCTCTTGTATTAATATTGTTGATATAAAAAAAATTTTCAGGTTGAATATTTTTTAAAATGGAAAGGTTACAGTGATGAGGATAATACTTGGGAGCCCGAAGAAAATTTGGATTGTCCTGAGCTAATTCAAGCATTCGAAGATGCCAGAAAAAAGAAGGAAGCTGGTTAGTAATATGCATGTTTTAGAAATTGTGGCTTTTATTTAATAATAATAAGTGTATTATAAATTGATTGTGTCTTTTTGCTCTGCGTGTTGTTTTACTAGCACCATCACGATCTAAGCGAACAGACTGCAGAAGCGACTTCATTTTGTATTATGTAGAGATTAGTATTTTACTTTACGTTTTACTATGTAGTATATAAAAAGAGTTAAATCAAGAAATAACACTGTCCAATTATCAAGCATAGCTCTAGAGATGGAAAGAGTTAGGGCCATAGACTAACAACTACTGCCTTCAAGCGTAACCCTATGTCAAAGCGTGGCGAGAGTGTGTTGTCAATTTGTCATAGGAAAAAAACCAAACTTGGGAGAAAAGAAAATTGTTAAGAAAGATAATTTTTTTTAAGTTGAACTGAAGGGTATGGTTTAGCCCAGTGACCACGGTTCATACATTTTCACCTCTCGCTCTCTAACTTGGTGATTGCTCTTAAAGGGTAATTTCTGTATATATCTCAAGCTAGATATCAGAAATAGGCTACATGGCCTGAAACTTTAAACTATTAAATATTAAATTAATAATATTTAATTATTATTATCAATTTAACTTTAAATATTACACATATCTATTACAGAGGGTAAGGGCCCTAAAACTGAAAAGGATGCAAAGAAACGAAAATCTGCCGCTACACCAGATCTGAAAGGAGCTAAGAAGAGTAAGAGTGATGACAAAAAAGCTTCAGGGTTTGACAGAGGATTAGAACCCGAAAAAATCATTGGCATGTTTTTGTTATCTTTTTATACATAATATTTTTAAGTATATTAAAGGGTAGCATTTGTATTGATATCTATAGTGTTTGAAAAAATATTTATGTGTTGACATAATATCTTAACTTTTCCAAAATTTCCCCTAAGTGGTTACAAAAACGGGGGCAAAGTTTATATGGGACAACTTGATTCTTTGGTCCAATTGAGTAATGTTTATTTAAAAATTTTTTATCCATGCAGACAAAGTTGCAGGAATAAACTAGTATTTTATATAATTACAGGAGCAACAGACAGTAGTGGAGAGCTCATGTTCCTCATGAAGTGGCAAGGTACAGATGAAGCAGACCTTGTACATGCAAAGCAAGCAAATATCCGATGCCCGCAGGTTGTTATTCAGTTCTATGAAGAGAGACTCACGTGGCATACCCCCTCACCAGACGAAGCAGGCAATGATGATTAGGCTCCATAGTTGTAAGTGCTTAATATTTATTATTAAAAAATATTTAATATTAAAACATATCGACGTGAGCATTCGGAAATATACTTATTATAAATGTGTAAATATTATAAATATATCTCATTAAAGTTTTCCTCTATTGCAGGTCTACAAAAATTTGTCTCATCTCTTACATTGGTAAATTTTATGTTACATAGGTAACAAATGGGAATCGTTATTGCAGATCAATCACAGTTTATCAGAATACATTCTTCCAAATTGTGATTACTGTTATATGTTTATATAATTGCAATATTTGAGTATCTCATGAAAGTGTAGACTGAGTGTGAATATGTCTTTACTCTTAATTGCTAAGTATTAAACCGCTATAAGTCTTATATGAATTTTCTTTATATAAACTCTCAATACTAAATTAATTTAAAAGAAAATGATGTTATTACAAGCAAATAATGGCTCCTGCCTGTGTTTGTGATATATACAGTTATTAACTACACCACACGGGTCGTCACACTTGTTTCACAATTGCGTAACTCTGTTTTTGCCTAAACGTGATTCATAGCTGTTGGAACCTTTTGCCTTACGGTCAAGTAGTCTTGCATTTTTTAACTTGACACTAGCTCGTCCTTTGTTACAAACATGCCCTAAAAGCGGAATATAAAATAAAAAAAATTGTAAATGCCGTGTCCTGCGTCAATTGTAAGGGTTGAGCGTAAGAATATTTGATTAAACTTAAAATAATAATTTGACAAAGTGACGTAATATAAGCTATGAGTATAATAATATATATAATTAAAATTAGTATAAAAGCTACAAATAAAATATGTTTTGCCTTCTATAATTTTTTTATTTTTAATCGATTAAGTGCATAACAAACAATTTATTCATAATTTTACATAATAGGGATAGTCAAGTTACAGTTATATAAAACAAACAAACGAGCTCCATGATCAATTCAGACTTATTGAATAAAGTATTTATCTTGAAATAGGCTTCAAATACTTCATATTTTACATAACTGTTATTAAAATTGTATCACTCTTATATTTCATGTGATAGTGCGTTAAATTATAAATGTGACAGGTACGAAGTCCACTAACTAACTAAAAAATATTGTATCCCGAACTTACTACCTTTATAAGATTTCGTTCACATTTTCCTTACAGTAAAATATATGAATTTCACTATCGCTAAAAGATGCAAGAGCAATAAATATTAATTTAGTAGACAATATTTAATAATACAAACGAATTCCATGTTTTTCTATAAGTTTTTTTTTAATTAGAATGAATTTTTGATCAAAATACAATAGGTTAGTGCCTGGGTATGTTTGAATACTTTGAATAGTTATACAGTAAGCATCATTTCCATTTTATCATAATAGTGTATTTTTATTTCAGTTGATGGGTGATCAATTATATATTTGAGCAATTCGTTAATTTTAATGTTAAATTCTTTTTTATCTATATTTTGCGCGTAAGAATATTGTGAAATAAGTTCAATTGCTGTTAAATATCCCTGAATGAAATCTTCATTTTGAATAAGGCATTTGTAAATATCGAAATGTATTATTTCTGGAACAAAGTCATCATCTAGCATTCTCTTCAACGCTTTGCCAAAGAGTAAATAAATGCGTGGGAAATATTTATTACAATCCTCTCTTAAGATATCATTGCATCTATTACCGAACTCAGTAGCGACTTTGACACATGCCTCCTTCCAATCATCTATTGGATTATATGAATCCAAGATAGTAACAAAAATAACAAATAGTTTCCATGTAGTAAGTAACATGTAGTTCTCTGGAATTGTTAATGAATCTTCTAATTGTTGTTGAATTAGTACAAACATTTTCCGAGGATTTATTATTTGCTTACTAAATTGATGTTTCATGTTGTGACGTAATTTATGCAATATTATTTTTAAACTTTCTCTGATAAAGTACACTCCATCAGTTTGTGAGTTCCATAAAGTGAATAATTGTTTCAATATGGGAAGTAATATTTTTTTAAATCTTCCTAATTGTACCTCCTCATTAGTTGCAATAAGCAAATGCAATGAGATAAGATTAAGAATATGTACTCCTGACCATGATTGCGGACCCTTAGTTAAATCATTAGCAACAAAATCTAATATGATTTCATCTATGAATTCAGGATCTAAATGTTCTATTATTTCTGCTGCATATATCTTGAAATTATAATCGAAATCATTTTTATACTTTTCATATTTGATTTCAGAATTTAACATTTTATGCAAAAATTTGTAACATTTCATGTAAAAATCGCCTCTTACATCAAGAGGTACATTTTTAACTTTGAATAGCAGTTTGTATATTGCTTCATCTTCTTGAAATGTTAGATTATCGAGAAACATCTCTATCAGTTGGAAAATGGTTATAATTCTCTTCGGATCTTTTTCTTTGCATAATAATTTATAGACATTTTTGAACATTACAGATCGAATACTAGCGTTTTTGTTATTCTTCCAAATGTTAGAAAAATAACTTAAAAGTTCGTCTAGATTCATTTTAGATACTGCTAGACGAACACCGTGTTTTTGTAACGACACTGGAGCGTTAAGTAAAGTTGGGATATATACACGACTAGATATACAATTCAAATTATGAAATATTGACAGTAAAGAAGGTAGAGCATATTGTAAATAATCTCCTTTTGCAAAGTAAATAATTGTTTTAGGAGATGGTTGCGGGCGGGCAATATGCATGTTCTTCGCGAATTGTTGTTGGATACTTAGTTCTACTTCATTCACTTTGTCCCAATTGACCTTTGCTTCTTTGGGTATATACTTCATTATCAGTTCTTGTAAATATGTTTTTGATAATAAAATACTAAGACCCCGCGTTGTTGCTTTGTGGCCTCCTAGTACACTTAAGTTGTCAACATACGTCACCGTTACGTTTTTGGCCAAGCTATTAGGCCAATAAATTTTTATTTTGCCTAAAGCTCGTTTAAGTGACATTGAGTCATCGTGGAGCATATCCTGAAACACTTGGTTCTGTTCTAAAATAGATGGGCCGTGTTTCAAAGCATTAAAAATAACTGGTTCAGTAGGACTTAATACCAGAGACTCTTCAAAAAATAGTTTTCTCCATGTTTTCTTGATGTTAAACAGGTTTACCATGCTTACAGTCAATGAAAGCTCCTTTTTAATTCTTATCAATTCATTAAAGGTGATGATTAAGTTTGGAAATGCCTCCAACTCTTTCTTAAAATCTTTTAAAAGATTAAGGGCTTGTTCTAACACTAAAAGTTTTTCTTTGAAATCTGCCTCATTTGTGATAATATCTTTTGAAAGATTAGTAGTTATAATGCCGAACAAATACATGAATAGCATTTCATATTCTTTTTGAGTAAGTTTTTTATGGTAAGAAATCAAGGAGTTAAAATGGAAATTTTTTGCAATAATTTCTGGAATTTTTTCATCATGGATCACTTTATATATTATAATAGCTTCTATAATTAGATGTTGATCTTCAGATTGTTGATATATGTCCATACTCTTGAAAATATCATTGAGAACATTCCACGTGGTCAAGTCGTACCTTAGAAAATTGCTTTCAGATAGTATTTTTTTTACTATACACTCTTTAACATGATTTTCCGCATTACTTTGTTTATCTCTCAGGTATTCTAGGAAGGAACGATTATGCAATAAGTTAGGTTGTGCGGAAGTAAACAATACTTCTAATAAAAATATCTTTTGATCAGTGGATGACGTTGTTACCATAAATTCTTTGACTTTCGCTAATGCTACATCAAACGGAGCAAACTGGTACCAGATATATTCAAGATGACGGAATTGATTGCCTGCAATGTCATTTAATATCTTCATACCCTTTATTTCATATTCTGATAATGCTAAATTATCTTTGTGTTCATGTATTTTTTCGATAAATACAAGGTTTACGAAATCAAATCTTATTTTTCGAGGCATTAGTTTGATAAAGAGTATTAAACGCTTTAAATTAAAGAATCTATGTAGATTATTTCCTTCCAATTTCTGGGCTTGACTTAATAAAAAGTCTTTGATGTTTTCTGGCTTTAAGTATTTTATGAATGTAGGTAAATGAAGAGAATTATAATAACTTTCAAATTTATCTATTATTCTTTTTGAACTGTTTTTCATTATAATTCTAGTGGCCCTTTGGTTAAAAGTGGGATACTGATAATTAGGCATTCTTTCCACCAAATCCAAATATGAATTAGTATGCGTTAGCAACAAAAACATTGTATCTTGAAGAGCTTTGCGTTTTTCAGTTGCCTCTTCATTTTTAATAAACATTTCAAGCACAGTTATAGATCTTTCACAAAGTCTTCTTAGCAAAGTAGTTTTTACATGTTTAACATGAATTTCTATATTCGTATAAATAAATTCTAATGAACAACGCGGAAGCCATTTCATAGCTTCGTTTTGATTTTTTTCATAATAATAAAATTCTTCCGCACGTTCTTCATCGTTTAAATTATTTCTTATATGTTTAATGAGTTTGCATATTGCTTTGGTACACATTTGTGGAAATATGTGTTCTCCCAAATATTGGGGATTAATAATATGTATGTAATTTTTATCATTAATAAGCCAGTCTGATTGTTTGATAGCTCTTGAAACATATAACATGTCTTCGCATGTTAAAACTTTTAAAATGTATTGTACATCTTTATTATGACTAGCTATGTCTATGTTAAGTAGGTTGATAACATCTCTATTGTCTATGTTAAAATCTTTTGCGTCCAATGTTTTTTTATCTTTGATGGCATCTTGAACTAACTTGTTGTAATTTTTATGCTTCTGACCGAGGGTGTAGCCTTCTAATTGAAAATCTGACATGATGACACTGAAAAAGAAAAAATCTATTACTTAGAATAATTCAACAATCCACATTGTAGAACGCCCCAGCAGATCATTAAGTTTCTAACAAAGTCTAGTAATATTAAGTAGGTATATTGTAAATACGGTTCATAATATGGTTCTTGAGTGGAAAAATATGACATCTGTTTGTAGATTTGGACTTTTTAAAATCTGTATCACAATTTTTTTAGTTTCTATCATAGGCTGAGGTTCAGCCTTGTGGGTGCGGACTTGGCCCAAACGGTTTAAAAATTATAGCACAATCTCAAGTAACAGCAGTCATGAGGACTGAGATGGTCGTTTCAAATATAGTGTGTCCGGCATCCACTCTCTCCAAGCGCTACTGTATTTGCCACTAGACTCGTTTAAAGGCGGGTTATGAGGGCTGAGGGGTAATACCGGCGAACTTGATAAGCTCTATAAAACTTCATAAACCCTGGTGGGGAATTTTTGTAGACACAACCTTCTCTAAAAAGGAACTAAGTTCAAAATGGAATACCTATCTAGTGACAATGTGTACGTATAGGTATTTCAAGCTTAAAAGTATTATGTTCGAACTTCATGTCAGGGGGATGTAGATTGATCATTTAAAATACGGTGTATGGTAGGTACCTACTTATATGAAATATTGGGTATTATTGAAACACTCAAATATTTAATTTTGTATAATTTAATATTAAACGTTTACAAAAAATAGAATTAAAGTAAAATTATAAGTTTAAAACAGTTTTATGCATTAATATAATTTTTGTACTTAAACAATAACACGTTTATTATCACAAAATACATCGTTTTGCTGAAGGCCAATTTTTTCATGATGTGCCCAGGGTTAATCGATGGGGCTAACATTTTATTTTGTCGATTTTCCGAACTAGTCCCTTTATCTTTTAAACGATTTGGCGGGTATTTCAAGACATCGTGATGTGTCCAGTCAGATCTCGATCGCCGTACGATGTATACAAGCGAAGGACTAATAAATGTAATCAGCATCTAGAAATATCCAATATTTTCCTATAAATCGTATCCCTTAACACTATTTCGGATAGCAATATAAATATACCGGAAAACCCGAATAAGATACGAAAAAAGCCGTTAATAATCTTCAAATATTTCGTATTCTCGTAACATCTGTTGATATGGCATTCTAACTTCAGCTGAAGAATGAGAACCAATTTTTTCGAAAATCTCTGATCTAGCCCGTTTATCTTGACTGTCACTAATATACTTAGGTATCAATTTGAGCACCAACAAATATCCTTCAATTATGTCTGCGTGTTCTTGAATGGATTTAATAGCCTTTAACTGAATTTTATTGTTAAACTGTAACCTCTCAAATATTTCTTTAACACCTTTCGAAAAAAGCGTGTAAATGGACGCAAAATACTTCTTTGTATCGTTCTTTAAGTACTGCATGCATATTTTACCAAATTCTGGCATTGCTTTTATATGCAAATCATCCCTTTTCGACTCATCGAGTTCGTTATTAAAGTCGTCTTTTTCCTGTGAGTTGTCAATCTTAGGTCGGTAGGTATCTATAATTTTCATATATTGTGCTGCAAGCTTCCAAGTCAATATCATTACATAATATTCTTCATCTGAAAAATGTTTCTCTATATTTGAATAAATATCATTAAAAAGCTTTATGGGCGTTATCATATCTTTTGCTAAGACTATATTTTGTACATCTTGTAGTAATTGTCTCTGAAGAGAATTTAAGTTATATTTTAAATGATATTGACTTTTCTGTGTATCTTTTAAGAATGATAAGTATTTCTGGAGTAATGGGATAAAAATAAGTTCATATCTTTTCGTTTGGTTGATTACGGACTTTGTAGAAAATAGAGAAGAGGAAATCACATTTGTGTTTCGATAATACTTCTGGCCAAACTTTTTGTCGAAGGAGTCAAATACGATTTCAGAGATAAATTCCACGTCTAAATGTTCCATAATATCCAGTGTGCAATCAATCACAGAATTAATAATGCTATCACAATGAGCCTTTGGTGGTAATGATTTTAGATATCTGTAACTCTCTACACAAAAACCTGGTTTTATTGTAAGTGGAACTTTATTAACTTGAGCTAATGTAACATAAATGTTTTTATTTTCATCGTACGTTAAGTCATGTATAAGACTGCTAAGTAATTTCCAAGTGTTTTCAATTTTAGTTTTGTCTTTCTCCTTACACAATAAATCAAAAACAAGTTTAAAAACAGTAGCTCGTATCGAAGCATTTTTATTTAATTTCCAAATATTAAGGCCAACTTTAATAAGTTCGTCCGTTTTTAGTTTAGCAAAAGCAAAGTTAAGGCCATGTTTCTGCAATGATACAGGTGCATCAAGGAGAGTAGGTATATGTTCTAGACTCTGATCAATACTCATATTGTAGAGAATGGAATGTATTGATGGAAGTGCAAACTGTAAATAATCTCCTTTTGCAAACAATAAAGCATATTGTACAGGCAGTTGAGGTCTTGCCAAATAAATAAATTTAGCTAAGTATTTTTGGATACTAAAAGACACATCATCTGTTTCGGCCCAATTTATTTTTGTATTTACCGGCTTATATTTGTTTATTATTTCGGTTAATTGTTTTCTAGGTAACAATAAACATAAACCTTGAACTGGAATTTCATGTTTATTCTTATTGTTAAGTTGATTAAGGAATGTGTCTTTAAAAGTTTTTGCTAGAGTTTCAGGCCAATAAATTCGAATTTTCTTAAGTGATAGAATGGGTAAAGTTGAGTCATTCGTGACTGTATGTTCTCTATTTAACGTTAATATTTGTGGTCCATGTTTAAGTGCATTGACAAACGTTTCAGGTTTTGGATGCAAGGACAACGATTCAGTAAACATATGCTTTCGCCACGATTTATTAACATTGTAAATGTCGGACAAGTCTTCTTTCCAATAGTTTTTAACTTTTGATTCGGTAAGAACCTTGATTTTCTCAAGAATAACACTATGGTTAACGAGATCTTTCTTCCAATCCAAAAGTAAATTCAATACATTTATAATAGGTTTTTTGGCATCCTTGAGGTCAGATTCGGAGGTAACTGTAAAATTTTGAATCTTGGTAATCATCAGTTGATATAAATACTTAAATACTTTGTCTTTCTCTTCTTTGTCTAGTTTACTTTGAAATGTTTTCAGAGTGTCAAATTCAAATTTATTTTCGATTACTTCGGGTACACATTCGTTACGAACGACATTGTATAATATTATATATTTAAGGCATGATTGAACATTAGTTTTGTTTTCACCGTATACATCCATGCTATAAAATATGTCGTTAAGAATGCTCCATGTTTTTCCGTCAAATTTATGCGAACACGACTGGCTCAATACAATATTAATAAAATGACTCTTAAATTTGAATGGTTCGTTAATATGTTTGTCGCGATAATATTCCAGCAGTGTTTGAATGTTTTGCAAATTTCGACGAGCGCACGTCATTAGTATTGCAAACATTGCATTTCTTTCATTGGGATTTGATTCTGAGCGAATAAGTTTTTTTAAGTCTGTAAATGCCGTAGAGAATGGCGCAAACCTGTACCATCTATAAATATTAGCATTGCTGGACTGCGAAACATTTGGTGCCGCAGAACATAGTGCGTAGCCCAACGGACAAATAGTTTCGTCTTCATCTTCATAAGGAAGTTCATCACGGTTTGTGTTAAGAGATTTTTCGATACATACTCGTTTAATAAATTCAAATCGACCCTCTATTGGCATACGAGCAACAAAGTGTTTAATATTATTGAATGTAAACCATTGCTTTAAATTTTGATTTTTAATATGTGTCAGCAAAAAATCTTTTAAATCATCTTTTTTCAAAAACTTCGTGAAAGTCGGAATGTCAATTTTGGTCGCAAATTTTTCAAAATTGTTCAATATGATATTCGGATATGTCTTCATTATTATGCTGGTTGATTTATTGCTGAATTTTGGAATTTTATATCGATCTTGAGCGTTAATAATATCTAAGAACTTTACCGGGTCCGTGTTTAACAGAAATACGGATTGAGAAATCAGAGCTCTTATGTTGTTATGTTTCCGAGCGCAAATTTCCAAAATAGTAAATGACTTTTCGCAAAGTCTTCCTGTTAGGTGACACGGAATTTCATTGGCATGTTTTTCGACCACAGTTTCAATAAATGAAATAGAACAGTTTGGTAACCACTTCAGAGCGATTGTTAACTCTTGCTTATCTGAATAGTACTTATAAAACTCTTCAACTCTTTTTTCATCCTTCAAATTCAAGCGTATGTTTAATAACAGTTTAAGGCCGGCTTTCGATGTCATTTGTGGGAGTAGTTTGGAATGCATATAATCAGGGTTGATAATATGTGCATACTCATTATCAGTGATAAGCCATATTGATTGTTTGATGGCCCTTGAAACGTATAACATATCTTCACACATCAGAACTTCAAGGATGTACTCAACATTTTTTTTATAACTGGCAAAATCTATTTTAAGCAGGTTTTGTATGTCGGGTTCATCGTAATTGATTTTCTGGATTTCTACTGATGGGTCGTCTTTTGATAAACACTCTTTTAACAAATTGTTATAATGACGATGTTTCTGTCCCAAAGTTTCCCCTTCAAGTATCAACGGCGCCATTATTAATTGCTGTGAAACAAATACACTTTTTTTTATTATTAAATTCAAGGCATTTTATATTGCAAAATAAAGACTAATGAGATTCTAGGTTCTTAATTTCTTATATCAGATATTTCTTATATCTTATATTTTATGGTAAATTATTTTACAAAATTGCCATGGTAACTAAGAAAAAAAATGGAATGGAACCTTTTCGCTTGAAACACTTCACGCAATTTCTTAAAAAAAAATGTAATATTTATTGCAAAATTTACATAGTTATACCTATTCCCAATTAAAAACTGAATTCTTCTAGTCTTCCAAGTTCCAAGGCAATCCCAAATTCTAAAAATATGTACCTACCTACCATAAAAACGCGAGGCGCCTGCGCGATCGATGATATCATCGCTCATAAAATATTGAGCAATGTTTTCAATAGATAGGTACCTCTCTCTACTCATAACATAGAAAACAATAGATATCTGCACTTTCATACTAACAATATATAATAATTTTCTAGATCACCATATTATAGGTACATACCTACCTTGATGGAAATAGATTTGTAAAGTTGAAAAAGTCGGTGCGGTGCTCCTTTACACAACAAAATAATGTTCACATTGAAATCTACTTTGTTGAATTAAACCTTACTGCTTTGAATTGGGACTTGACCTGTGCGCAATAAACTCAATAAAGTGACTAGGTACTAGCTACCTATCTAACAACTGATAATATACGGATAACAAAAACACAGTCCAAACACAATAGCAATTAGGTACATACCGGTGCCCGGTGACACCGACTCCGCCTCTGTGGTCTCCCGTCTCCGCTCCGCACCCGGCAAACTCAAAACGTATTTAGGTATAATTATTTTCAATTCAAATCATTACCATGCGTCATGTTTAATTTACCTACTAACCAAGAGTTGGTATATATTTACAATACCCGTAATGCCAAGCAGTATAGACAGATAGTGTCAGCGAATACTTTCTCAATATAAAAAATTACTCTGTGGCGACTATTCAACCAGCGCAGTGCCACCACAGACTAAGAAGAGATGAGTGTTCTAGGAGTGGCTTAACAGTGTTGCCACATGAATCTCGGTCAAGTCTTTATACAAAGTTAATGTTAAAAAAATTCCCATAATATAAATAAAATATAGGACAAAGTAAGATATATAAACAATAAACAGAACTCCTTGCAATGCCTTGCACAGGCTAGGTAATGTAGGCGTTATAAATATTTAAAAGCTATCTGAAATTTGTAATGGGACATGGTACAGGCAACACTTTTTAAAATCGGCGGTAAATTTGAATGACTACCTAAATGGTATATTTACTCTTGTGACTCCTGAACCGCAATCAATTGCTCTACGGTTGATCAATATGGTGTGGCCGTAATACAGGAGCTTAGCTTTGCTTAGATGGGCCCTTTATCAATTGCTCAATAGAGGTAGAATGGAGGATTTCTACAAAAGTAACTTTTACTAGAAATGCCCCTAGAAGCTAAGGTAGCCATAAAATTTAAATATATTATAGGGCTTTTTCTCACATTTTTTCACCGAACTTTATTCTTAAAAACCAATATTTAAAAACATTTTAGTTTTTCATTAATTCTGGTTAAACTGCACTCAGCGGTACGATAGTGATGTTGACAGTTGGAAAGTTTATAGAAGACAATAAAAATGCTTGTTATTGTTAAGTAGATACCTAAATAATATTTTTTTTCCTTAAACCAATGTAAAAACTTTTTTTTTCATATAATTTCAATGTTGACGCATTGCTATTATTTGCCGTCAATGTAGTTTATGGACCCTTGTAAATAAATCATGAATTTCATTCAACAGATAATTTAACATTCAGTCATTTTTAATGTTTTATTTGATCTGTTGGTACTATTAACCTTTATGCTTTTAGCAATAAACTGATCCGAAATATCTGACCTTTTAAGCAGTGAACCACATTTTAACCTTTAACTAGCACACCTTAAACCATTACTTTGTTGTAGAAACATGAACACCAAAATTTCTCATCATTCATAAAATTGTTATAGCTTTAATACACTATCTATTTCAGAATGATATAATATGGTTTAAAAATTTTAAGGATTTTGCCGCCGTCCTCATAAACCTCCGTAAAAGAATAAGCCAAGCAGGGCCTTATTCACTAATTTCACTATGACATTAAAAACTCGTAACGCGGCGCGCATAATATGATTTTTCAATTCCACGCACAATTACGGACATTCCACACATAATTCCACGATTGGCGCGTCACACTTAATGTTATATTATTAAGTACCTACTATACTTTTTAGTGTTATGTACTTTTGGTGGCGTGGCGCGTTTCGAACCCACGTTTATGTTTTAAGCGCTTCTTGCTGCTTTGATATTTAAGTAAAATGATATATAATATTATATATGAGACCTAACTATTCATTTATGTTAATATCTTCTGGAAAGCAGCGAAATAACGGTACGCAATAGATAAAAATATTTTTATCCACCAACAGAACAGGAGGCCGTAAGAGCATCCAAGCTAGCTTCCCAACTGAGATTTCCGTTGTCGAAGTCAAAGAAAATTCATCAATCCATAATGGAGCAGGGCGGCGGAGCGTAGGCTGCGTCAAGTTAACAATCCTTACTAACCTACCTCCGGCATTAGTAAACTAGAAATTCTCCAGCCCTGGATCAGAACCTGCTGGAAGATATTTCATTATGAAATAAGCAGTGTCTCTGTGCAAGTCAAAGTTTTTTATTCATCATAACGTATACACTGGATGAATACAGCACATCGGCTTTAGGCGCCCTTTTGGCTAAGGTAAGCCAGGCAAGTCTTCTTTAATCCCCGTTATTTTGGAGATTTCTAGTATACATAAACTAAGTATTAAGAAAGTAAAGAGGTTTTTAACAGTACCTTAAATTTTGTTTTTCTCAGATGTGGCAATATGAGCAAGTTTGCATTAAGTGAACCTGCCGCAGAACGGTTAGATACTGAGCGTTTCATAATGAGCGCTGATAGAAATTCGAATAATGCACTTTATCGCTGGGTGTTTATAATAGAAGGCGGCCACACCCAGCGCTGCGTGTTTGTTGCAATCTCTTGGATACTCTCGAAACATGGACCAAATACAGAAAGGACGGAGCGTAAGTCGTAAGCAAAGTTCCTTGGGGCCTTTAAATTATACCCTTTTTTTGTAAGTAGGAAGGCAACGAGGCTGACCGGGGGCTTCAGAAATAGGGCTCAGCGTTTTATGTAAAAAAAAATTGGTTTATGAATTTTTCCGTTACATTTTCCCTGATGCTTTTACACGATTGAACTGTAAATCCGTCTATCATGAGACTATGTAAATTGCTGTATATAGTTTGCAACGTGCGTTGAATGAAAGTTACCTACTATTTGTTACGTAACTTTGTTATCTCTAGCTCGGCCCAATAACAATAACAATGCCCTGCATTTGATAGTAATACCAGTACTGTCGTGTTCAGAAGGCATTTGCTACAATAATTATAAAAATACATACTTAAGTACCTATATATCCTAACGGAGTACGTTTAATTAAAAAAAACACTTATCTACCAACATATTTACTATCCGGATTACCTTCATCCAAAACTTGTCCACGACTCGTTACAAAAACTGATAATTTTATTAACGTAACAGTAATCATCTGAAAAAACTCACTCGTAAAATTATCTTAATTAATTAATACCTACCTAATAACAGCTTGTTACCGAAAGCGAAAAATCGTTCTTAACTTAAACTAAGTTTTAAGTCCTATTATTATTATTGAAGCATAATTATTTATATTCAAATAAGAACAAATTGTTAATGTGTAATGTTTGCAATTAAGACACTATTGGGAATTGCAACTAAAATATTTAGTAGGCGGGCTTCTGTTAAACTATAGTAGGCACTCGTAGAAATCTAGGTAATATCAATTACCGACCCACTTGTTTACTTAACGATCTGTATTATAATTAAGTCATTAACAGATACAACATTTCGGTTGTTTATGGAATATACAGATTGGTGAACTGGTTTTTCACTATTCGCACGTGTTTTTTTTATTGTTTAAGTATGCAGGCTAACCTCAAGTAAGAGAGAAGACCGTACGTGGAGGCGTTGCTACCCATGCATAACAACTTTAAAATGAAAGGAATTTTCGACTCGACTGTATTCTTAATGCGAATAAACTAGGCCCATTATATTGAGCAGCGGGTATAGGTATATGTTTATTTATTGGAGATTTATATTTTCGTAATACATTTTATTTGTTATTAATGTGTCACGGTACGCACGATAGGTATGCGGGTAATGGAACCATTACGATAAACGCATTGTCATTATTGCTTAGACAAACCTTTTTATTTAACTGTCTGCAAATGTAGACATTGTAATTACATAAATGCCGTCAGCTTGACATAGCCCCTATGATTTAGAGTGGAACGAAAATTTAACAGTAATATCGACTGAGAACAAAATGATACGCACCTTATTGGTTTCATAGTTATCTACCTATTTAGTATTAGGTTCCTATTCTTTGTTTTAGATCTAATATGGGTTCCAGCATACGTATAGATAATATTATTATGTCATACGAGTTAAAAATATGTCAGCAGTTTATTGGCTCCGTTTTCTACTATCTTCGTCGGTTCATCAGGTTTGAAGGCGATCTTTGCTTGTTTTTCC
>DWAV01000519.1:0-19019 GCA_018231305.1 Noctuana lactifera
GGACCTCACACCAGGTTTAACAACTGTTTTCTATTGATCCAAGTACTGCTTCAATGTTTAACTATGCACCTGATTAAACCTGCAATTGGCTTGTGTCAACCAATGGCCTAATCCCTTATCATATTTGAGAGAAAATCTGTGCCAAGCTGCAACGCTGACAATGGTAGTGGTAACAGTTTGATGTTGAAATTAATCAATACTATTTTTCTAGTTACTGGCAGGAGCTCAAAACAACCCAGATCAATCTCGATTCTTTAATTGGGAGTTGGTGAATAAGTATCGTGGATTTGGCGGAGTCCGCATTGAGGATGATGTACTGATAACAGAGACTGGCGTTGAGAATTTGACATTCGTACCAAGAACGTAAGTGTGACACCTATGCAATAAACATAATTATGGTAACTTACTAACAGCAGTAACACTAAAAGCAGTGTGAATTTGAACAACCCTGCAGATATAAATTACTATAATAAAATTAGTAACTTGTATTTGCATTTATGATTTGTGTTCATAATACTCTTTTAATTTATTAATGCAATGCAATATTTAACCATAAAACTATTCCATATAACTGATTTATGGTGGTAGTATAATCTGGTTAATAATATGTAATTATTAATTATGGTCAAGAAAATTAAAATAAAAAAAAATACACAACATTGTATGAAGTAAAAACTTGTTTAAAAGTTATATTGCGTTCGTTAAATGACTTATTTAATTTAAGAAGCACATCATAAACAGTAAAGTATTGCATACCTTCCTTACTCTATTGTGCTTTAATAATGATCAATGATGAATAAGTAATTAAATGAATAAGAAATTACTAATTAATTAATTATTTATTTTAATAATATCAATAATCTGTTTTACAGAGTGGCCGAAATTGAAGAACACATGTCTCATGGTGCCAACTTCAAATAAAGAGAGAAACAAAATATACAATTTACAAAATTTACATATTAATTATATTTCTACAATGTATAGTGTATATACATATATATAGTATAATTTAAGAACAAAATATGTACAAAATATAAACTTATAAAAGCTCTACCATAAATATCACTTTTTGTTTTATTTTAATTGTACCTTTTAAATGCAAATAAAATGATAAATATAGAATTATTATCACAATAACGCATAATTGTGCTAAAATAAGACTAAAATAATAAATGCACCCAGAAATCTTACTGCCAAAGAATGCCTGCACACTAATATCGTGAACTCAGGTTGAGATGCCTTTTCGTATTTTATATTTGATGTAATTATGTTAGACATTTTAATGGCAGTCATGCCATGTGTTTCTAAGAACAGTACACTCGCACAAAGCCATAACCATTTAATCAATATATCTATTGATAGCGTAAGTATTTCTTCAATAATTGTGGAATGTTAATATTGTCTAAAGTTTTATAAAAATATCTAGTAGACTTTTCAATACCTTTCTTTTTCCTAAGTGCACTTCTGATTTTTAATCGAGTTAAATGCTTTAAAGGAAAAACAGTGTTCTGAAGTGATTCTGCTGAGATCTTTGAATTCTCTAACCCTGTCATAGCTAACAAAGTCTCTTGTACCTGAAAAAAGTATAATTATGGTTAAATAATATAGAACTTAAGTAGATTCCAGATTTAAAATAATGTAATTATATGTTACTTGTATTGTACAGTGTACAATAATTTCATTATAAGTTTGACAAGACTTACCTTTGGGTGTATTCTGTTAATTATATTATTTTCATAAGCAAATTTCAATAGATGTTCAGGTTCGCATTGCAGACTGTATTGCAACATAAGGGGCATAGTGCTTGGGTCGCTTTGTAGGGATACCAGAAAGGCATCCGGTATGCAATCAGCTTTGCTCACACTAGCCTCAGTACTGCAATAATCTATATTGCAACCATGCTGCACAAGTATTTTAAACACCTGTAACAAATTTGTTAGTTTTTAGAGCTTAAACCAACATCTTAGGGCAGGGTTTTTCAAATTTATTGTTCCATATACCCCTGACTTTCAAAACCACAGCGAACCCCTATAATAAAATACTGAATATTTAGTTATTTTATAAAAAAAACTAGTTGTCCCCCTGGTTTCACCCGCGTTAAGAATTGCAACATAAAGCTTGATATCATATAGCCTTCCTTGATAAATGGACTATCTTACACTAAAAGAATTTTTCAAATTGGTCCTAGTAGTTCCTAAGATTAGCGCGTTCAAACAAACAAACTCTTCAGCTTTATATTATTAGTATAGATTATACAAAAAGCCTAGCTGCCGCAATTACGTAAACTTGACTATGACCTATGGCCTACCCCCAGAGGTACCCCATTTTGAGAAACCCTGTCTTAGAGTATCTGATGTTTAAATACTTACGTCATCAAAGCAATGATCATGTGTTCGTAAATGTATGGAAACTAATGGAGGGCATTCTTCCACGAATAAGGCATTAACAGAGGGACCATTCATAAGAAATAAATAAAAAAATTCCTTGAATTTTTCAGGTGAAAATTCATACACATATTCACATATATAGAAATATGTATTGAGCGGAGCATGTGTTAAATAATCAAGGTCATAATCACCAATTTTGTCTAGTCCTCTAAGGAATGGTTCATAGTATACAAAGAAGTCTGGTCCTAAGTGTGTCAATAGCAGTCCTATTATTTCATAATTGAAATAATTAGGTGTACAAGACAATTGAATAATTCCTTTGTTTATTTCATTAATATCAGAGACCTCGATAAGGATTTTGAACATTTTGGTATTGCCCATTGTAACTGCAGTTGTTAATGCTATGTCGCCATTTCCATTCTTCACATTGGGATCGGCTCCATATATAAGTAAATATTTTACAATGTCTTCGCTGCCACTTATAGTTGCCAAGTGCAAGCCAGTGTCCCCATTACATGTAACTATATTAAGGTCTGTGAGGAAAGGAACTAAATATTTAACAGTTTGATAGCATCCTTTAAAGCAAGCTAAGTGTAACGGTGTGTAGTTAGATTCATTTCTTATTTCTGGATCTGCTCCAGCGTGTAACAGAAAGTTAACTGCCTCTGGTTGAGGACATCCAGCTGCATCATGCAGGGGTGTGTCGTCGTCAAAGTCCTGAACATCTAATATTGCACCATACTGTATAAGCAAGGATACACAATCTATTCTTCCTTGTCCACTTGCAATATGCAGTGGAGTTACTTGTTCTGTGCTACCATAGTTTACGACATCTGGAATAGCTTGTAGCAAAGCTTCCACAGTTCGTAAGGATTTCGCAAAACGGCAGGCAAGGTAAAGTGCTGTATGGCCCTCATGAGACTCAGCCAGTGGCCTACAATCTGGGTGTTTCAATATCAATTTCAGACTTTCGTAACTGTCGTTGGCGGCGGCTTCATGCAAGCATGTCCACCCTCTGTTGTCAATACAGCTTGGATTCATTTTCTTAAGAAGTCGGGCCACAGCTTTCACGTTATTATGTCTTGCAGCGAGATTTAATGCATTGGATGTAACAGGATTAAGAGAACTGAAATCCATGGTGATTATCTTTTCACTGCTGTGATATTATATTATACAAAAGTAGGTAGGTACTTATATTATTCTTGAGTTCAATCAAATAATAAACTTTCTAAAACTATGTTTCTTAAGTGGTTAATGACGATATATTTTATATAAAGCCATGTTCATGTTGTACTAATATATAAATTAAATCAATTCTAACTTTCCAAAAGAAAAATTGCTTATTTTAGTTTTTAAAAGACCGATGAATTTGATTATCGTTTTCGTTTCGTTGTTCAAAATGTTCAATGTTTTGATTGATACTTTTCATCCGGGATGACATTGACAGATGAAATTTGACAATCGATGACATTGACGTTTGACACAGATTTTTGTTTTTAAGTTAGACCACATAAGGGATACTTGTTCACGACTTTGAATATCTTTATTTTAGACCACGTACGCACGAGAGCTTTTTCAACGTTATTTTTAACGTTTTGGATAAACCCTATGATTTTTCAACGTAGGCACAGGCAGCCTCATTTAAAACCCACTTTACACTAGGGCGCGATGACTAATGTATCAAATTAAATATTTGACAATAAACTGCCAAGTATGCCCATTCCACTACGGTTCTATAACGATTTTATTAAACATAGTTTATACTAAATCTATAGTTAGTAAGTACAGAAACTAAAGTTAGAATAAAAAACAATTCTATAGAGATATAATTTAATGCAATTATATAATTTGATATTCATGCAAATTCAAAAAGTTCAAAATAGTAACAAATTTATATAAAGATTTTTCAACTATTGTAACTATGTCCTTAAGAATGTCAATTAAATGCGATGTAATTCTCAATATGCATAATATCACACAAAAGAACTACAAAAAATGCTTTAAAACATATTAATATAAACAACTTTATCATGATTATAAAGAAGTACCTACTTAGTTGCAAACGACTATAAAGGTCGCCTAATGGTAGGTAAATGATCCCTACAACCCATACCTAAACATTTTAACCTCATTCAGCACTAATTTCCTGCCTACTTGAGGTTGTACACTGATGCATTTATACTCACACTTCTCTATTCAAAACCTGATCGCCCTGTATAGAACCACCTAATAGTACCTATTTTGCAAAAATACAAAGTTACACCATCAAACATCTAGGTTCCTACACGAAAAGGCGAATTTAAAGTTGACCACGCGACATTAATCCTTATTAGTACATAAAAGAGGAAATTTAAGAGGAGTGACGGCGGTAACTCTCGAGAGAGAGTTAGAGCGCGGAGAACGCGGTGAGCGCGGCGAGTGAACGCACCGCGCGGCGGCGGCCGGATACGGTCGCGCGCGAAGCTCTTCTGCGCTGCGGAAAGAACCGCGCGCCACCCGCCGCCTGTACAGCGATGTCACTGATGATTCTTGTAGTAGGCACCTATAAACGGGTTACTTTATTTATTTAATAAGCTAGCATTTGGCTACCACCTTAAATACCTGTTAATAAACAGGGTGCGACCCAAGATTACCTTTGCTAGCATACAAAAAGCCTATTCAATTTACTATCTATCTATATCTTCTTGTAAATTATATAGCCCTCTATATGTCTGGCGGAAATCCTCCAGGAAATAATGATAGTGAAGCTTCTCTGCATTTAAGTATGACTTTACTGAGAGTTAGTAAGTAATAGACGGCCTTCCTTTGAACAGTAGGACTGGAGGACACGCAAAATTTAATAGGTTGTTCGCATAATAGGTTCGCAGAGAACAGTTACATAAATTACAAAGAAAGTAAAATCTATTACTTTTCTAATTCTGTCAGCTGTTGCTTAGGAGTAGAGGCAGCAACGGGGCGCGCCTTGCCAAGCTTGGCACGCGTCGCCTCCAGTAGATGTTGTGTGACCAATGGTTGAGGATTATCTTTAGGTGGAGGCTTCGACCTTACAGGATTGTCCTGAAATTTCGAAATATTAATGGTATGCAAAACGATATCCATAAATACCTACTTCACACAAATTTCTTACATGACATGTGAAAAACTTTTAATATTGTACATAACAATATAATATGATTATACATTTGAAATGTTTTGTGTTAAAGAATTTTTATTATTATTTATTGTAATAAATGCCCTAGATACCTAAATTACAAATAAATTAATATTCACTAGCTAGCGGTGAAGGAAAACTTACCTAAGAGTTCTCCATTATGTTCTCACCTTCCCGGCTTCCCAGCTAACCTCCTACATTGTAGGTACCTACTTCTAATATCTAATCCATGTAATAGTGAGGAAAAGAAGCAACAAGGACAATTTAATCTTACCTTAGCCTTTCTCAGTTTCACGTTAGCGATATCCTGTGGGGTAATCGTGAGTCTCGGGCCGGCCATCCTGGGTGGTGCGGAGCCGCATCGGGGCAGCGTGTTTGAACGCGTCACTGGTTTCGAGATCGGCGGTGGCGGAGGCGGGGGCGGAGGAGGAGGAGGAGGCGGAGGCGGAGGCGGCGGTGGTGGGCAACTTGGAGCATTCGGCTTGCTCGCTTGAACACTGAAATAATTGGGATATTATTATTATTAACTAGCTGGTGTCCACGACTTCGTCTGCGCACGATTAATATTCGAGCAATTCACACAATATTTATAAATAGTAGCCTGTGTGTTATTCTGATGTATAAGCTTTATTATTGAAAAGTTTAATTAAAATCCATTCAGTAGTTTTTACGTGAAAGAGTAACAAACATCCATCAATACAAACTTTCACGTTTATAATAATAGTAGGTAGGTACTTAGAATAATACCGCTAAAACCGAAACACATGAAATTTATACAAGATTTGCTTCACTGTAGATTATGAGAGCAAGGTAGAAATTCAATTAATAAACGTAGGTATATAGACTCCATCTCTACGTTACGTGACGTAAACGTATTCCTTTGAAACATGATGCTAAACGGTCACCCAACTCACTAATTACAATAATAAATAAGTAATTCGAACAACGTATAAAATATTATAAGTACCATGTTACCTGAGCTTACCCTCGATTTCTTCAATCTTTGACATCATCTTCTTCAGCTGTTCTTTGAGAACCTCATTCTCCTGTGCAAGTCGCGTATGTTTCTTATCTACTTCCTCTACATACTTTATGAGATTTTGTATTTCTTCGGTCACATGGCTGTCGCAAGTTTCTTTACATGCTACCGTTGGGTCTCGGAGAATATCAGAGTACAATCCAGTAATGGACTGATAACCCTAGGAGTTAAATTTTAAAATTAATTGCTGGGAACTCTCTATTTAGATACAGTGGCAAAGGCTTGTGAAGTTAAGGACTTTACCAAAATTGCCACTGGTAGTCAATAAAACTTAAAAAAAAGTAATTAAAAAGTATTTTCATTTATAGACTACGGAAAAAATAACAGACAAATACGCAAGAACACACGCATTTTTTTACTTATTTATAACGTAACATCATACCGTAAATCAATTTTAATTACGTAATATTTAACTAACTAACTACGAAGGTGAACACATTTAGGTAACCAGTATTATAAACAAGATAAAATTTCCGTAGTTAGATAATCTACTGAAACTACTAAAGTACTAGATACTAACTGGTTTTCACGTATATTTTTAAACCACTGCTTTAGTAGGTATGGGTAAGTTAATTTTACCTTCTTCCCAATCCAGGTGCAAAGGTCCACAATACTCCAGACTTTAGTGCGGTTGCTGCGACGATTCCTCTCCTTCCGCGGCGTACCACCTGACAAAACGAACCATTCCATATCATTTAAAATATTCCTATCCGCTTCACACTCTATCTCTACTTCTAATTTTACAGAATCTCCTTTCGATGCACACATTATTCACGATACTAAGTTATCACACTACTGTTGAGATGCTAGATACTATATTTATTTACTGGTTTCTATAAACAAAGAGGAAATATAAACTATCTTCACTGTCATCCAATTCTTATACCATTATTGTATCAACTTGTTACGGAATTTGTCAGCCGTTACGAATTTAAAGGCGCTGAGATGATGTCATTTTGCTAAGTTTATCCGAAGTGGACTGAGCGAGACTGGTTATAGGTACTATTATAAATAAAAAGAATTATCAATCAATGAGGTAACAAAAGTTCAATGCAGCAATGTTTGATCTTTCACCTCATCATTCTTTTATCTTGTTTTTTTTTTCTTTGTAAATATTGATATATTGTACTTGAATAATGTCTGAACGTTATTCAAAAACGAATAAGCAGATGTCATAACATCAGTTATTATTTTATATGCTAATAGGATCACTTGAGACAAGCGACAATTAAAATATAACATTTGCAAAAAGAAGCCTTTTTGCTCTTAAAAATATACCATTTTTTTTATTTTCACGCTATTTTTTTTTTATGGACACACACAAAGCGGAAACAAAACACCCAGACCGAGAACAGAATTCAAAATTTATCATTTAAATTTTTGCCCCCCGAGAATCGAACTCGGGACCCTTCGAATGGTGGTCTGGCGTGGTAACCACCACACCATATGGGTCGTCATTATAATTGCCGTACAGCAGTTGAATTGGACAGTTGGACAACCTTGTTGAACCGAGACTTACCCGGTGTATTGTGTTCAGAGTTGTGTCTACCCGATTTCACATTCTTTCTCGAACGATATATAGCATCCCTAAAAAGATTTGTATCGGACTTTCTTCTTCTCTTAAGGGTTTTATAAGAATTGTTACTATTCACTGATTTAAAAGAAGCATCAGAGCCTGTTGATAATAAATACGACGAAGCAGATGATGCCTTTACTTCTGATAAATCAGAAATGCTCGAGTGAATACTATCCACACATTTAGTTTTCTTCCACGGCCGATGCTCCTTGCTCTCCTCGTTGGAGTCTCGTCTATATCGTTTATTAAAAGTTGATTTTTCTGAGTTGTAATAGGACTCATAAGACGTCGTTCCTGCGGAATGTATGTCAGTAATTGAATCTCTGGGCTCTGTTGGCTCAGTCTGCGTCGAACTGTTAGCCCTGCTGCCCTCAGCAGGACTTGCGTCAGTTGTCATTATGCTCACAAACGGTGGTGTTATATTGTTTTCGCTATTCTGGTCACAAAATGAGACATAACAGCTTTTGTCCCAAGAAGAATTAAAAACAGTCTGTGTAGCACATTTTCTTATTACTTCTATTGAATTATTTATTGTTGTGTCTGCAGAACTTGTCTCACTGTCGTTTGAAATTTCAATGTTTATTTTTTCTGAGATCGATGCCATCTCGTTTTTTACCTAAAAACCTTTTTGGCACTTATTTATTTCTTATTAGTTCGTTGCACGTACATTACTATATATTTTCGTAAAAAATAACTACATTTTCAAGATATTGTAATACGTAATGTAACTAAGTAGTTATCTACTTGTAAAGTTCGAAATATCTTGGAAAACTGCAATTGAAGGTAGTGTGAAATTTAATGTTATAGGGTTTACTCTTTGATAGATACCTACTTACACCTACTGTACATTTTTATATAAAATATAGATAATTTTCGAGGCAATTTTTGCCAAAAAACCGACTTTAATTATTTACTCATAACCATTGATTATTTTATTATAATCTTTATTTGACCTAGTAATATAGACACAATACACATTATAACCAAACATCATTATATTAGGTACATTATTATAACTATACTCTTTAATTATAGAGTATAAAGGCACTGAGCATTGGCCTCTATAATTTTTTGTCTGTAGTATTGCAGTACATCCACCCCGTACCGTACTGCGGCAGTCGGCAATATCGGCATGCGGATGCGGTATGCGACAAAAACGAACGAGTTGGGGTTGTATGTAATGAATTATATCCAAAAATTAGGGGTATTTTATATGAAATCAACAGCCCCACATTAACATTATCTGTGTCGTAGGTGCCATGGATATAATAGAAAGACAAATATACAAACACCCAAACCGAGCACAGAAATATAAATTAATCATTCAAATTTCTGCTGCGCCGGGGATCGAACCCAGGACTTTTCGAATGGTTGATTGGCGTGGTAACCACTATACCACGCTGGTCGTCAAATATCATTACTATAAAATATAAGTAATGTTCAAATGTTTCTAAAAATAATATTGTTGCGATAAAAAGCATACATGAAGGAGTTTTTGGATTTTTATATGGAAACACAAATAGAAATGTCATTGTCAATGTCACGTCAGTTTTATACTTAGGTAAGTTAGGTCTGGTACAGTTGACTTTTGACATGGCACTGTCAAGATTCAAAATGCATGCAGTCAATTATCAAAAATGTAAACAAAAATTGACTTAGCTCTAATTTTTTGCGTGTGATTTACATAATCAAACTAATTTCTTTTATTTTAAAATGCCTCAAGAAATCATGATTTAAGTTTAAAGTATTTAGTATATTTAAATAATGCGTCATGCATTTAAAAAAAAAGTTTTTTACTGCATTGTAGTTATAGGGTTATTGATTTTATTTCTGCACCCCGATATGAACGCAAAACGAACTTATGATTACATCGAAAAGCAAAATATACTAAGAAATTTACATGAGGAAATTGTTGACAATTTTACTAGTACTTCCATTGCTGACTGTGATTATTACGACGTTCTTAACGATGAAACTGAACTTCCTCTGAGCTTAGTAGACGCTGATTTGGTTGAGGGTCATAGAATACGAGAAGGCGGCGAATTTGACCCAGCTGACTGTAAGCCAAAGTTCAGTACAGCAATAATAGTCCCCTATAGGTAAGTTTATATATGTTCAAAAAGTAATTCTATTTTGTTTTTGTAAACATAGTTATGGTCTCTGTTCTTGCATTAATCGCTGCTTAATTTTTAGGGATAGACCAGAAGACCTACGTGGATTTTTAGTGTATATGCACACATTTCTACGTCGACAACATGTCCATTATCGAATTTATGTTGTAGAGCAAGTAGATTCGAGACCATTTAACCGTGCTAAGTTGTTGAATGTTGGTGCTGTGGCAGCTATGCGAGCTGGTTTCCCTTGTCTTATTCTTCATGATGTTGACTTGTTACCCTTAAAACCGGCCAACTTGTATGCATGTACTGAAAGACCACGGCATATGTCATCGAGCATCAACAAATTTAGGTAAAGTGCTTAAAACATTTTCCTTTACACAATTTCCTCACACAAATATTCAGTCTGTTTCTTTAGCAATATCATGTTAAAAAATGTTCACATTTCTAGATTTGTTCTGCCATATCTAAATCTATTTGGCGGTGTGATAGCAATAACAACAAAACAGTTTAAGGAAATAAATGGCATGAGTAATGACTTCTTTGGCTGGAAAGGTGAAGATGATGATCTATATCTTAGACTTAAATCAAGGGACATAAAATTGTGTAGATTCCAACCTGAACTCAGCAGGTATCATATGGTCACACATCATAACACTCATGGGAAGAGGTAAGTGTTCCAAATATTAAGCTTAAATTTCTATAAGTTGTAGAATTCAAATTCACCCAGAGGACTACAAAACCACCCTCATAACCGGCCATTAAGTATAATATAATTTCTTGTGTTCCTGTTGAGGGGGTGAAGATGGGATGAAAGGATGGGCTAAGCACTCATGAGTCACTGCAACCAATCATTACATTTTGTAGGTGTGTGGAGGTGTAGATGCTAGAAATATTTTGTTACAGCAGCAGCCATTTATTTCTAATTAGAACAGCAGAGGGCCACTACACTATTCCTAATTAGACAACACCATATTTTTCTTATCAACTCCGTTAAGTACCTACCACCTTAGATAGGATCTGTACCCTATATGAGCTTGGACATGGGTGCCCATAGGTTGCAGTGAACATTAACGCCAGGCCTGTACCACATTTGCTACTAATAAGATTTAAGAAACATTTACTTGATTCATCCAATCTTCAGCCTTTTCAGACATTGGCATAATCTAAAAAGATGGTCTTCCCAATAAAGGTGATTCAATGGCTGTCAGTAAAAATTGTAGACACTTTGATAACTACCTTGAAATATGTCTAAGTTAATTGTCCAATTGTTAATTAATAAGTTGTTAAGTATAATGTTTTTTCAGAAGCAAGGGAACTAAGGTATTGAGTAATACCAAAATGAGAATGGAAATAGATGGGCTTACTTCGTTAAAGTACACCGAGGTGGCAACAGTTCTCCATCCACTATTTACTCATATCATGGCTGATTTGTAGCATATCTTATTCATATACAATCTTTAAATTGAATTTACATTAATCTTAGTGCCCATTCTGAACTTGAAATGCTTTAATATTCAAAATATATCTGCAGAATCTCAATTTATAGAGTAAATATAGGTATAAGCTTTATAATAGTGTGTTTTAGACAGGTTTCTAGTCAGCGTAGATCATATTTATTAATGCGTTAATTTTTTGGTGAATTGTTTCTGTGTTAAGAACAGTGTGTGATATTGATATTGTTCTATTTATTCTTAAATTTTATTGTTATTATAAATAAACAATCGTTTTTCTAAATTAATAATTTAAAATATACTCGTAAGTGGGCAGGAATTATAGAAAACAAATGTATTATTGTGACAATTAGGGGTTTATGTTTTGTTGTATTTTGAACTTCCATTAATTTTATTCTTGTTTATTTTTCTTTCATAATAAGTACATTATAATATATGTTACCCTTTAAACATATATTTAAAAGATTGCTTTGCACTCTCCTTTTATCATAGTTCTATACATTTTTCGATTGTGATATTTAGTGTAGTTTTGGTCCAAAGCAATATACCTACTCATTAGATAGTTATAAAACTATTCTTAAAAATCATATTCGTATTTTAGCCCGTCCAATAAATATTTAATATTCAATGTGTACTTATTATTTATTTACACACTGAATATTCTATAATGTAATTGTGTTATTAGACATATCAAAAATACGAACTTAAATACATGAAGTATGGTATTTTAACTTTTTAGTACATATTTTAAAAAGTTAAAATTAAAATTTTCCATGTAAGAATTGAAATTAGTAGTTGCATCCTAACAACTTCGAGTTCAAATCCTTTGTGCACTTGCACAACATTTTTCTGCAAATTAATATATTAATAAGATTGAAATATAATAGGTAATAATAATATGTAGAACATAAATTAGTGATTTAAGTAATCATGCTGTGAATTTATTGCAGACAATACACAAAATGCCATTATTATGTAGTTCTAAACATGTTAGTAGGTAGGTATACTAAATTATATTCCTAATAGAGTAGTAATGTTCCTAATGAAGGCATAATTATGTCGTTTAAATTATTGAAAACTGTTATTATGTAAGCATGTTTCTACTTCAAACTGAAGTAGTTTTAACTGACATAAGTTAATTTTAAATGCTCAAAAATATGCAGGGACATATTACATCAGTGTTGTTTTAGAGTTGCTGTAGTTTCTTTAACAAAATAAATGCATTTCAAACATAACACAATTGGTGTTTAATTTAAGAACACATAGTTTTATTTTATTTAAAGAAATATTAATATGTTCATTTGATAGTTTCAGTGGAATAAATAAAATCAATTGAGATAAATATGTTGAATATATTTGGCTTGAATAAATTTACAAGAGGTGGTCCCAAATAGTGAGACAAAACAGTAGTTTTATATTTGGTCATACATACAAAACTAAGCTAATGTCAAACAATATTTACATGTGTAATGTATAATACACCTATATTATTATACACACTTTAGCAGTCAATACATTTTTATACATAATGAGATTATAAATGAAAGGAAATATAGCTCATATCTTGCACATGACATATAACATGAATCATAACAATTCTTTAAAATTTACGGAAATAATTTTCACACACCATTTTAAAACTAAACATAATAATTTACCTACATACCAGTACTAATATTAAAAATATCACAACATTCCAATAAATATGAAATGAAGATTAGCACCCTTAACCAATAAGACCCCTATGTTAAAAATTTTTACCCTTGCACATGGAATTTTCGTACAGAAACTTACATTTATAACACACTATATACATACATTATAACATAACACCATAAAACATATAAAGACTGGCTTGTTGGCTGCACTGCACCAAAAATTTTATGAAAAAGAAAAAATTAATTTCCTATTTAAATATAAACACTAAGCACAATATTATATACATAATTGTTATATTACAATGAATTAAAACTTATTTTGAACATTTTTACCAACTTCAAAAAGGAGGATGATGTAAGTTTGGTTCAGCTGTATGTACTTTATAAATATTTAACACCAAATATTTTTTTATATTATACCTCAGTATGTGTGCTGATATGTGAATGTTTAAAACTAAATCTCAATACATACAACTCTCAACCACACTTATAATTTGTATGAACTGTAGCTACAGATGAATTATTAGACAATAATAATATATAATAGATTTTAAGTAGGCAATTTTGTTAAGTTACAATTAAATTTTTCTTTTATTTACATAGCTTTTCCATCATATTGGTATACACTGTTTCGAGCAATATAAATATTTAAAACATATTGTTCATAGTTTGAAAACATCATATTACTACGGCCGCAAAACTAACATACTGACCAATCCCAACACAAAAGAAAACACTAATTTAAGATTTGATCCAATGTGGAGCCAATCTGGCCACTGTGATTTGACAGTTTGTTCTGGTTGAGTAGGCAGCAGTAGTGCTGCTATACAGCATATGCTCACTGCAACTGCTACCACATTTACTGGTTGCTGCTCTCTGCAAGTACAATAAAACTTAAGAATAATTGCCCATAAAATTAAGAATCATATTCCTACTTGTAAGATATAAATTTTAATACACTATATGTTACTATTCTTAACGTTATAAATATCCTACAATTTTATTTGGCAGAGTTGATCTTATTTAGATTCCCAGCTAGGCACAAAGTGATGAATTTAAATTTTTATTTCCTGGGTGTTTATGTAATTTAAAAGATTATCACATAATTCTTACATTAATCAAAGACAAGCATTCAGAGAGAATAGAATAGAATTGATTACCTAATGGCAATTACATCATACTAACTGAAACAAACCTGAAATGTGAAGGATGATTACAAGTGACTCTTGTATGCTCTTCTGCAGGTCTGATAGGAGCTGCCTTTGAGACTAATGGGTGGAAACTGTCACCTAAGCTTTCAGGGTTTGTGTTTGATGGCTCTCCCTCTATTAGCTTTGTTGGAATATCTCTTTTACCCAAAGCCTGTAACACATGTATACAAAGTTTTATAAAAAAATTAGGTATTTTTGTTTTTCTAAATATAATATGAGAGGATCTAATAGACCAATGTTTTAATAAGTTTTATTGTCACAATAAAAATATTAAAATATAGTTCTTGACAGTCTGTAGTTATCCACATCAATTTCATGATATATTTTAAGAACAAAAAACAATACTTTTGTCTTTTAATTTAAGTCCTATTCAGTATAAACAAGTTAAGTGATTATGCTTTTGACTTGTTTAGAGCTTATTTTACCTGCTGTGTGTTTCTGTCATACATTGTTATGCGAAATTTGTCAACAGTATTGCAATGAGAGGCGGAGGGCTGTGTGTACCGCACAACTATATCTATACAACTTTGAGGGGCTATCACACCCTCTGGATCAATCACTGTAAACTTGTTTGGAGATGTACATAATACTGAAAACAATACAAAATGTATGTAATGCTTAACGTCCCATATGGCAAGGAAACTTCATCAAATAATAGGTATCGTGGCACCTTTGAAATTCACAGAGAAATCGTACGGATTATAAACTGTTAACAACTGTTTATGCGTATGCCTAGCATTCAAATAGAATTCAAGGGAAACTGGAAACACGAACACCGGAAAATTCTTCATTTTTTTAGGTTAATACTGGTAGAAACAAAGCAAAATACAACTACGATATTTATTTATTTTCGCATAATATCGTGTCTCAACACTCTCAACTCTCATTTCAGTTCAGCTGACATTGCTGTGCTGACAAATGACAAAGTCACAGAACAGAATAAAAAAATATATGAATGTAAACAAAACAAAAGTGACACTACGTCAATTTAGTGACGTACCTACCTAGTTCAACGTACAACACACCACAGAGCATTATTACTCTACATACATAGTACCACATACCACTTATGATGTACTATGTATGTGTTTGTCAGATCAGACGTAACAATTTCTTAGTATACATAATATACATAATTATTGTTTTTTATGGTCACCATGTTCCAAGACCACTCGCATGACACGGTATTTGTATCTTTACTTTCATTTATAATTATATATTATGCGCACCTCAGTAAACCAGTATATAATAATAATATAGTGTATTATATTATCTATGTCAATAAACATGATTGAAACAAAATTACATGACGAGTACCTAGGTATAATGAAAAGGCTGTTTTCTATGGCTGTTGGTTGTCGACTTTTCTAACATTGGGACTGAAAAAAAAAACAAATTTGTATAAATATTTTAATAATCAGTCAATTAAATTAAGTAAAGGGATAGGTTCAGTTAGTCTATTAATATCCCATTAATCCAGACTCATAAATGTGTCCATTCTGATTAACAGTTTCTAGTTAGATTTCTGTAAATTTTACACTTTCAAAGCATATTTGTTAGCTTTTACAACGTTTATTTAATTTATGACAACTTAAAAAATAATATTTAAATAAAATGAAGAAATTACAGTCTTCACATCTACTACAATTTTATTTATAAAACACTAATTGTACCTTAATTTTACGTTAAAGAAAATTTTTAATTTTTTGCTTTAAATACACCACATCCGGCATGGTTTTTTAACTTAGCAATACAATCAAAATTAATTTTAGAGAGCTACCTAAACATACCAACAATTATAACAAATCAGTTTCTTAAACAAGAAAATGGCAATATTCTATGTTTCAGAAGAGAACAATATTATTTACATAATAACGCATAAGACTAAATATTAAAATCAATATCTATTGATAAGGATATAGCATAGCTACTGCAGGATCTTCAGTCTCGAATGTGATAAGAACATCCTTGAATTTGTCCAGCAGTTGCATCAATTGTGAACGAGATACATTTTCCATAAACATTATTTCTTCTAAATGTTGTTCACCGCGGAAGTAGCCTGTAAATTTACATAACCAGTGAAAAGGGTTATTGACTGGTATAAATTTACCATAAATAAAATGTATTCATTGTAGCAGTGTATATAATGTATGCACTTATCAACCTTTTATAACAACTTTTCAGTAACAGGTCTGCTAGAAGAAATATTTAAGTGAAATAAGCAGTACCTTTGTGCCGCCCTTTTTCTTTTGTAATGTTACTTGACGTATATATACCGTTAAATATATAATACATACCCTTTTTATGCAACTGAGCCAACAATAGTAAGTCATCAGTGTTCTCGGAGGCGGGTATGGTAGCCAACATGGCGCGTTCTTCGGTCGAGAAGGTGTCGAGTAAGGATTCTGTAGTGGGCGGGTCACTGGACACGCGGCAGGAGTCGGCCGCGTCGCAACCCGCGGGCGCACTCCACACGGTGGGCTGTTGGAAACTGGAAACGATGCTACGTAATTTATTACTACTGTAAGTTCCTGGTTAACCATGTATTTTCATTAAATAGGAAAGATGTATGTAGTAAAAATAAAAAAAGGTAAAAATTAAGGGCAAGAGCCCATCACCCATCTGTACCAGGGAATGAAATACAATACAGGGATTAGATCTATCTGATTGCACTCAAGTCTAAACTTAATTATTTATTTATTTTACCAAACTTACATCTATACAGGTTTTTACCCAACGCAACAGAGTAGCCTCATCAAAAAAAAACAATCTAATGACTATATAATCTAATATAAATCTATATTATTAAAATCTAACCTATTTAACTCTATGATCTAACTATACTAATAATAACACTACTTACCTCATTTCACTCTGCAATTTAAGATTCAATGATACGCCATTCTTCTTTTCCGTACCGTTTACGAAACCATTGCAATTTTTCATTTTCGGCGAAACATCGAGATCGCTTTCAAATTTGTCTTCATCGCTACTAGTATCTCTGTTTAATAAATTATCAGCCTCCTTGAAAGATGAATCAGATAATCTTGTGGGCAATGTTTTCACAACCTTTTCCATATTTGACTTATCCAAACCATTAACCACGTCCACATGTCCATTAACATGTACTCCATTCTCACCATTCATACCATTGGTAGTTCCGTTGATATTATTGGAAATGCCGCTATCAACTGAGTTGCCTTGCAGTTTCTTCTGTATTTTCTCAGTGCTATTGAAATCACATCCATTTACTACGTTCGGTTTAATCAGACCGTCGACCACATCAATCCCATCATCGAAAGAGTGGTTGGCAGAATCTACCTCATTCAAATTGTCAAATTTTGTATGATCTGATTCGATGACAATGGGTTTCGTATGAGAGAAGTCAGTCTGATTGAGGTTGTTCTGTGTCGGGTAGTCTTCATCCAAGTCAGGGAATGCGTTAGTGCTGCCTCTTGATTCAACCGGTTCAGGAACATTCAGTTGAATTTGGTTCAGGGATGAAAATGACACACTGCTTGAGTTGTAGTAAATGTCGTGTTTCTCGCAGAAATACTCTTTTCCATCTGAAATGATATTATAGGCTGAATTATTTATATAAGGGTCAATTTTATGTTTTAGATGAATAAATTTTTCAGCTATTTCCTGATAGATAGGTATAGTTTGTCTGAAATATATTGTAATTCTAACTTAAAAACCAACTATTATTGCACCATTTTCAATATATAAATTGTATATAGTGTATATTTGTACAATTTGTACTGAAATAGAGGCATCAACGTTAATGAAGTTTCTTGCTTGCGACTGGACGAAAGATTTAACAAAGGACGGTAAAGTGGGTGGGGGTGTGTACCGGCGGCGGCGGCGTGGTGTCGTGAGTGCGGCGAGTTGAACTGCACGTAGGTGTGCAGCTGCAGCAGCAGGCGCCGCCGCAGCAGCCACGCCACTAGCCGCGCCAGCCGCGCGCCGCCCGCGCCACTGCGCGACACGTACCACAGCGGCGCCGGCAGTGAGAACGAGCCCAGCATCTGTGACCAACAGGGTGACAGAACTAGTAACACCGAATGGAAGTGGTTATATTCACTCAACAGAGAGAGAGGCAGAGGGAGGAAGAACGCAAGAAAGGGAGAGAAAGAAAGAGGGGAAGAGAGAGAGAGAGACAATAGAAGGAAAAAGAAAAACTTAGGTAAGAAAAGCTGATGACTACATTAAGAATAAGTACCTGCAAGAATAAGTAATAAATATAAAGTACCTGCAACAAGCATAATCCTGGAAACTCCTTAGCGAATTCGTCCACAATAGGGGAATTAATGTGGATGTTGGCTCCTGGCGCTACCACATACACATTTCCTTCGCATAAAGGGTAGATCAATGTTGCTTTCGCCCAGTATACTAGGTGTCCCGTGAGTTGAAATGCCTAAAATGTTAT
>DWAV01000520.1:0-19017 GCA_018231305.1 Noctuana lactifera
GTGCAATGCTGATACTAAATACACTACAGAAAAACTGTGAACGTTTATACATATAAACCTTCCTCTTCAATCACTCGATTAAAACAAAAACCGCATCAAAATCCATTGCGTAGTTTTAAAGATTTAAGCATAGAAAGGGATATAGAGACAGAGAAAGCGACTTTGTTTTATACTATGTAGTGATAAAGCATTTTTAATCTATTATTCAGATAATATATTGGTTGGTACAAATGTGGTTATTATGAAGCAAAAATTAAAATGATAAATTTAAACTTCTGTTCCTTCTATGAGCATAATAAATTTCTCATAAAATATAGTTCTCAAAATGATTGACTGTAAAAGAGTTCTATTTATTATTTTTATTTAAAGGTTAAGTTTAATAATTCTAAGAATTCTTATAACTTCAAACACTCAACCACAATTAATAATTTTCGATCGTGCGTTTAAATATTTACTTTAACCTGAAACTTACACTGAAATAAAGACGGACCTAATTACTACAATTATTAATATAAGTACCAACCTGATTGCTGATGCGCGGCCTGGTGTGAAATCTGATGAGTAGGGATGTGCGCTTGATGATTTGACGAGAGGACGGGTTGGTGACTTTGAATGTGTGAGGATGATAACATAGGCTGATGCGGTTGGTGAGTTGATTGGTGAATTGACTGTTGAGTTGGTTGGTGACTTGGCTGATGCACAGGTTGGTGTGTTGGTTGATGCGCGGGTTGGTGCGTTTGCTGATGCGTCGATTGGTGAGTCGGCTGATGCGACGCTTGGTGAGTCGGCTGATGCGACGCTTGGTGAGTCGGTTGGTGCGTCGCTTGGTGAGTTGATTGAAGATTAGGTTGATGCGCCGATTGGTGAGAGTAGGGCGTGAGCGGTCTTGGTGTTCGCGGGACTTCGTAATACAGTTGTGGAGGTGCGCTGTTGCCCACTGAGCCGCGAATTCCTACGCTTGCAACACCGACAACTTGAGTATGAGCCTGGAATTAAGTTATGTATTAATAAAATTATGTACTAGTTATTGTATGAAAATTATATTGAGCGATTTATAAAGATTAAATGTGTTGTATTATAACAACATTTATAAATTCTATGAGGTACTTCGTTTAAAGCTTTTTTGTGTGACTTTAAAAACACAATAGGGTAATACAAAAAATTAATGTTACCTTAGCAGGTTGATAGTTCCTTTGCAACAATGGGAGTGGTCGAGGTGCTGCAGGCGCCGGTGCCGCGCTCGAAATGACTCCGCTAGCTAAAAAAAGGGGAACAAGAATTCTTTATACATTATGGTAGACATTTTTATTATAGCTCAGAAATGATCTAAAAGAACAAAGGTAAAATAAGAAAGAAGAAAGCAGATAGTGGGAAAGCACTGGATCAAGAAGGAGCAAGACCAAGACCTTCCAGTTTTTCTTTACGTACATGCTAATCTCAAAAACTACTAAATTCTGACCCGATTGTGAAGTTCACGTGGACGAAGTTGCAGCCATAGGCTAGTTTACCATAAAAAGTACTTACATGTAAGCACGGTGGTGGCGATAGTGGGTAGCGTGACGGCGGGGGAATGCAGCGCGGCAGGTGCAGGGGGTGCGGTAACGGCGGGCGCGGGGCGCGGGGCGGCGGCCCGCAGCGGCGCGCGACCTCCGTATACCAGCGCGCTGCGGCCTCGCCCGCCCCCTGACCATGCGTTGTTTCCACCTGTAATACCACATTGCTCGCTTAAACCAGTATTTCAAAATGCGAACACCCTCTTGTGGGCGCTGAAGAACTGCACTATCGCATTAATATTGTTAAGTATTGTTTTACTGCGACCCCTTTTCTCTTCCATAACCAATGAAAGTCAAGGGCATACTATACTCCAGTCTACTACAATCGAGATTGGTGGAGATACGGGTTGCAACTCGGAAAAATAACTCTTGAATAAAATACCTAATTCTTTCCCAGTAAAATAACTATTGGACTATCATACCTATTTGTTTAGTTAGCTTGGTTTATTTAAAACATGGGCCTCAACTTGCTTTTTTATTTTTCATAGTTTAGTTTTGGTATTTTACCTATGACCTACACTTCTAAACGTGTACCTTGAGCCAGAGTAGGTTGTGATGAGGGCGCTACAGGTCGCACAGCTAGAGACGCCCCTGCTGCCAACCCACGCGGCACATGGCTAGTCACACCTTTGCTCACCAACACTCCACTTGCACTGCTCACGTTCACACTTGACAATACTGCGGGAAATTTATATAATGTTAGTAAAATAAAAGCATTTGGCAATAAGTGCATCATAAATGAGATGATGTTTATATCATGAAACTGATATTTTTTTTTTAAAAACTAAGCCTAGAAGTCATGGAAAGTGCTAAGTAATACTCTGTAACATTTAGGAGGTGAAATAGTTGAAAAATAAAAAAGTAATCACATTGTTATGTATGTATACAAGAATGATTAAATAATTTTAAATATCTTATTGCAAGTCTTCTTATTTAAATTTGTCTAAAAAGACTACAATATATATTTTTAAGGATTTTTTCTGATCTCAGCGTAAATGCTAGCCTATAAATGCTAATGCATACAATGTTAAGGGCATAAAGCGACACAGATAGCTATTATCTCTCATATTTGCATCAGGATAATATATAACATAGCAACAATTATAAAGACAATATCAGTTTATGAGATTAAATTTAAATGTATCACATTAGGTTACTTGACTAATTTTATGAGACAAAAGTTGACTTCCTGTTATTAAAGAAGTATAATGTTGCATGAATTTTAAGTTTAACATAATATAATATGTTAAATTGCTACTGAAATGATAATTAATTGTTTAAATTTATTTCTACATAAATCAGCAGAACTTCAATTTTATTCTCAATATTTCAAAGACATAAGTATGAATAGTTCAAAAATAATTAGTTACCTGGTCTAGAGTTGTGATGGGGCAATGTTGGTAACACTCTAACACTCGGAGGTAATGTGCGAACAGTGGAACTCACTACTGACAACTGTCCTCCAACATTTAGCACCTGTGCAGCACTCACCGCGGACGCTACACTCACTTGAGCGTTACTAGCACCTGTGCTATTTGAATTAGACACTTGTGCACCTAGTTGAGTTCCCTGACTTATTATCTGAGTGGCCGGACTCAGTATTTGGCCACTTGGACCAATAAGCTGGGACTGAGAGATGATCTGTGTGTTCTGTCCCATCAGCTGAGACCCTTGGCTGACTATTTGAGTGCCCTGAAGTATCGGCGAACCACTCACAATCATTTGAGGCTGGAATTTAAAGGTTTTTAAATCAGTTCAGAAATATAAAATAGTGATATTGAATGACCTTTGTCAGACAGTCAAGAGATTATTGCTTCCTATAAACATTTTAAGTTATCATAAATGCCACAACTTATTAACTTATTGTACTTAGCAGGTAGTTTGAACGAAAGATTGTCAAAACAGTGTTAAGAAATCTATAATGAAAGTGTTCCTGTATCATAACAGAGAAGCAGGAAGATTTTTATGAACTCCTTATTGGATTAATATGGTGTTTTAAACTGTTCGTATACCTGTGATGCGGCGCCTGGAGATACAATCTGGGCAGCTGTTCGCATTAGGCCAACGGGACCCGTGTGAGAGATGATTTGACTCGCTACAGTACTCTTCGGCTGTCCAGAAATTAAATGAGCCATCTTCACCTCAGTATTCGACATACTCTTCACTATTGTAATCTTTTGAGGCGCTGCTAAGTCGATCGGATACATTTTTCCAGTTGAGACCGACCTATCATTTTCTAAATTGTTAGTCATTGTAGAAAGTTACTCTAGCAATTCCTATAAATTAGCATTTTATGTCCCCAAATATCTTCTATGTTTCATTACGCCGTTCTGAATCCAGTTTAGTACAAGAAATACTTAAAATTCACCAAAAATTCGAACTTTTCAATGACAGACCCAAGCCTCCCTTCATCAAGCAAGCAACACATTGCATAGACAAAAGGAAAGGATAAAAAAAGAAATCTAAAAAAAACAAAACAGAAGTAGTGTATTGCCATAACCAAAAAAACACACACACTGAACTATAATAATCAACTAGGATTTTTTATTTAAGTCGACCTACATAATTATTCATTTCGCTATATCATATTAATGTACAAAGTGTACTAACGGCATTAAGACAGAAAATATGCACAAAATAGCAGATCTATTCTTTATATTGTAGGACTAGAAATTTGCTGGACACCTCATATTATTATTAACAGACCTACATACTTACATACTATTAATTAATTTAAAGTTTTATTATTTTAACACGATAGTTTATTTGATGTCGTTTTTAGAGTGCAACATTAATCGGATCAAAAATCACGAGATTATAAAAATTTATTTATATAAAGAACCTAAACGAAATACCTTTTATTACCCATTAAAAAGAATACTTTCTTAATTTTATTTTTGCAACACATAATAAGGTCCAGACGAGTTTAGTGTTCTGTGGCCCAGACAGAGCGTAGACAAGACAGGCCTAAAATGTTATAGTTTTATATATACTGAACTCTGTATACTTACTCTATGTCGCAGCACAACATTGGAAATGACATAAAAAATATATTGTTTATGGCTAAACAACAATGGCGGATCACCTAAGTGAAGTAAATGATTTTCCTAAAGAAAATATAAAAAAATTTAATAATGAAAGAAGGAGTAGTAAGCAATGGGTTAGACTGAATGTCGGCGGAACATATTTTTTAACTACAAAAACCACTTTGTGTAGGGATCCTAATTCATTTCTGTATCGATTAGTACAAGAGGATAGTGACTTAATTTCAGATAGGGTTAGTAGAGCGTTTCATATTTATAAACACGTTTTATTTTGATCGTTTATGATTTGGTGTTTATTTTCATTTACAGGACGAAACAGGTGCTTATTTAATAGACAGAGACCCTACGTATTTCTCGCCAGTGCTCAATTATCTTCGTCATGGTAAACTGGTTATCAACAATGACATAGCCGAGGAGGGCGTACTAGAAGAAGCAGAGTTTTATAACATTACGGACCTTATAAGATTAGTTAAAGAGAGAATATGTCTTAGGGAAACACGGCCGTTAAAGGATTCTAAAAAGCATGTGTACAGAGTTCTACAGTTCCACGAAGAAGAGCTGACACAAATGGTGTCGACGATGTCGGACGGTTGGAAGTTTGAGCAGTTGATTAATATCGGTTCACAGTATAACTACGGTAATGACGAACATGCGGAATTTCTTTGTGTTGTGAGCAGGGAGTGTGGTACATCTTTGAACAGTACTGAAGTAGAACCTACTGACCGTGCTAAGGTGCTACAACAGAAAGGTTCGCGAATGTGAGAGTTCCTGCACCCTCTTTACTCGTTTTTTGGAACTTGATTCAGTGTGTGAGATGTGTATATAGATTGTGATGTGGAAAAGTTCAACCATTCTATCCTTTTCCAAGTTCTGATTTACTTAAAATACTTGAGTTAATTCTTTAATTCATGTGTTGATTAGTCATAATAATATGTAAATGCTGTTGATTTTCTCAGTTGGCAGAATATGAGCTGGACATAAATTCTTGGCACTTGTCCACATTAATAATGTCTTGTTCATTTAGTTATAGGAAAACCCATTTATTTTATTTTTATGTTTAATCATTTACTTTTTAAAATAACACTATTACACAGTCCTTTAAGTAAGATATGTAGTAATACAAATAATAAAATTTTGAAAACAAATGCTATCCATTCTTTTCCCAATACAGTGCATCATCTCATTGAATACATGTACTTAGAATTTATGTCTGAACATTATAGATAATGAAAACTTTTTCTACTATATGGAGCGTGGATGTTTCTTCACATTTATTACTTTTAATTTTTATAATGTTGATGATATTAAATACCTACTCATATTTGATGTGCGGAGTTAATAACATAAATATGGCTTGGGATAATTCTAAATTTAAATTAGGAGTAATATTTACAACAATCTAAGACTGTCGTACCAGTCGTAAGCTGTAATTCTTATTGCTATCTTACAATAATAAGCTTATGAGTATTTTTCAATGGTCAGATTGATTATGGAGTTTTTATTATTAAATGAAATAAGAAGTTTTCTAGTAACGTTTGTGAATACTTATACAGGGAAATAATTTCGTTAAATTGTCAGGTTACATTAGCCTGACAGGTAGGAGTAATTCATTTTATATTGTGTGATAGTTCTGAAGATCAGTCAGACCAGTGAAATTATCAGAGTTCATTTTTATTGTTATACTGTTAATTTTATGCGATAGTGTAACATAAAACATACAATACAACATGCATGGCACTAATGGCAATTATGTTTCAAAAGTTCTAATAAAAAATTATTACTATTTTAAACCTCACATGCTATTTTAATCAATAAAATAACAGTGTTAAATTTTGGTGTATTATGGACTTATGTTTAACTATTTTAAATTCAATTGTTTTGTATTAAAGTATTTTGTTTCATGATCCATGCCCCTTAATATTTTTTAGACAACTTGATATCTACATTATAAATTATATATTTACCTAGCAAATCCACTATTATTTTTAATTATTTGTATCTGTATTATTTGGTTTATAGCCAATATAATGGTTGAAATGAGAGTAATGTTACAGAATGGATAGTTATTGAAACTAATACGCTTAAAAAAGTTATTAAACCACATGCATCGACCACTAGGGATGTTTCACATGAAGAGTAAAAAACGTAGCTGCCATTACTGATAAATATGCGAAACACTATTATTTTCGAATAAATTTGCAATCTCTAAGTATATACAGATAGGTTTTAATAAACATTAGATACAAATGCAGTCAGTCTATGTATTTACTTAGGTGAAATATCTCTTATGGTGAGTTTCTATGAACTATACTGTATCACACCAAGTTGTTTGTTATTGAGCATTAGAAAATACTTAATAGTACATAAAATGTACAGAACCTTTTTATATTTTATACTTAATAATAAAGATAAATGAATACAACTGTTTTGTTATGAGAGAGTTCAAATCTTAGGATATTAAGACAAAATTGTATATTCATAATTGCTTTATTTCACTGAATAAGTAAACAATTGACTGAAAACGTAATTTATTTAACACGCCTTCACTTAGGAGTTATTTTACTTAGTTAATCAATTTATAACTACATAATATATAAATCTATAACATTATGTATTAAAAAAATAAAGATTAGTGCTATTTAAAACTTAGAGATTAAAATTACACAATTTATTATAAAATATTGCATTTAACTGCATTAAATACAAGTTAACATGAGCATCGTAACACAGACACCCTTCAGTAAAAAGGCTGAAGAGATTAGACTGATATATCAAAATACAGATTTAATTTCACTCATATTTGTAAGGCAATGGGGTTTATTGTTTGTCTATAATTAAATATTATACTTATTTGTTAAATAACAATCAAACATAGCTGCCTAGCACCAATCTGCCATGTAGGTAAAGTCAGAAAACAATTTATGATCTGAAGCATTGAGAGGACGCGGTTCTTTCGGGGGAGTGAGTACTGCAGCCTCAGAGGTGAACTCACTATCAAAGTTGCTTACATCTTCTAAGTTATTTATTGTTGGCACAAATGGTGGCTTAACTTTACGAAGAAGTAATTGTTCCCAGTTTACATTGCGGAAGAATGCCTGTTTTTTGACATCCTCTGCATCCCTCTCAGAAGAACCTAGTCGCCTTTCGGGATTTTTACGTAACAAACGACGCATTAGGGCAATTGCTTCCAAGGACAATGTTCTGGGATAGCGAACTTCGTCATTCACTATTGAGTCAAACACTTCACCTTCATCTTCGCCAGGGAAGGGAGATTCACCTACTAACATCTCAAATATTAAAACACCAAGTCCCCACCAATCAACTGCTCTCGTGTACGAGGTTTCAGTTAACACTTCGGGAGCTAAGAACTCTGGTGTGCCACAAAAAGTGCCAGTACGATCACCCCAGCCCATACCCTCTTTACAAAGACCAAAATCAGCAATTTTAACATATCCCTCAGTATCTAATAGTAGATTATCTAACTTTAAATCTCTATAAATAATATTGTTTTCATGTAAATACTGTAGGCCTAATACTACACAAGCTGCATAGAATACTGCCCTTGGTTCAGTGAACACATCAGCATGGATATGCATCATAAGATCACCTCCCGCTGCATATTCCATGACAAAACAGACATGCTGTTCTGTCTGGAAACAAGCAAAAAGATTAACCAAGAATGGATGTCTAATTGCATTTGCTACCTCAAATATTCGCTTTTCAGATAAAAGTGAATCAACTTCATCCCTGGCTATAATGTCGCCCTTCTTTAAAGCTTTGATTGCAAAATACTCATTAGTAGGTTTGTACTGGGATAGAATGACCTTGCCAAAGTGACCTCTTCCTAAAACACTTAACAATCGGAAACTCTCCATTGACATTTCCCCTGATTGTCTTCTAGAATCTGGCTCTTTGCTGAGAGTTTCTATGGTTGATGAGGAACGTGAAGATGATATCCTCATATTGTTTGTTACTTCAACTATTTGATCTTCATTACTGGGGAATTCAAGCACCAGTTTAGGAGATGGAGAAGGTGGATACTCTACTAGAGGTGTATTGCATGAAGAAGTTTGTGGTTCTTTAGGAACATAGCTGTCTCTAGTATAAGAATCTTCTAAAAATGCAAATGCTTCCTGTAGTTCCTTCTCCATCCTTAAAGTAGAGACATTTGGAGGGGGATGAATTGGCAAAGCTGGTTTTGGTGGAGGTGTTATAGGCACTTGTGGTGTTGTGGGTGTGGACGGCAGACCAAGGGGCCTTATACCAGCCATTCCAGCAAGAGTGACATTAGGATTTTCAATTTCCTTATTGTCAGTGGTTGGTGATTCCAAACTTTGTGTAATATGGGCACTTTGAATATTTTGAATTGACGGTGAGGACCGTTTTAGTAATCTGCCAAGTATTACAGCTGGAATTGGCATTTCTCCATATGGGGATCTGGGTATATTTTTGCCTTGTTGTTTAAATATCTTCCTTTGACGTTGCAATTTAGGTTTTCTTGAAATGATAGGGTTTAAAAACTTGATTTCTGCAAAAAGAAGACCTTGAGGTTCCATTTCTAATGCCATTCCGTGTCTGATGTCGTCAATAAACTCTTCCAGTCTCATAAACTTGACAGCACACAGACCGCGCCAATCTTTCCAGTGTATGCCTATCTCTAATTCTCTTGATTTGTCCAACTTGATGGTAAATCTGAAAAAAAAACGAAAATTAATTAATTTAATAAAACTATTTCAAAACTTTTATGATTTGTAATATTTGTATGGTATAATGGGAGTTTCGACGGACTATTCTATTCAAATTAATTAATTTGGGTTGTTATAATGAAATTTGTAAATCTCTTCAATTAATTAATGCCTACAATAAATTTAGTGTAGCAACCGTGTGTAGTCATAGTATAAGTATGTGAACTCAGCCTAATGATAAGATAATATGAGTAATCACAATATGTAAGGAATCATAAAGATTATAATTCAAGGAAACACTGAGTTGATTAACTGTGTTGATTTGCTTCAGTAGACACACAAAATGGCAATATGTATATCACTAAATCACATGAACTGAATGTCCTATAAACCCTAAATAAAATTGATGTATGTCTTCATTATCTATTAAGCATCCAAATACATTTACATGTTTCTAGCATCTTCTAGCACAAATACAAAAAAAGTAAGTTCCACTACATATTATGCAATTGCACTAGATAATGCAATGCTTTTATTTGTAATGATAATACTCAGAATTGTAAAACATTCAACTTGCATAAGAAACATGTACATCATATATATATGTATCAGGTACTCATGGCTAAAATAGGATGCTTAAAACTATTTAGGTCATTACTCATAAGTACATTACATTTATTTAAAATATCTTAATATCATAATCATGAATAGACAACTGAATACTGAAACATTAAAATATAGGAGTTGAATATTCAAACTAAAAATGTATATTGCGCCTTACCTCTGGTCCCAAGCCTGTTGGGAACATGGTCTCCAACTGGTCTGCGCAACGGTATGGTTGTCCAGTTTCAAAACTGCCATGATTTCATTGCTGGTGTCTTCCTTTATGCTGTATGTGTATTTCATAGAGTTGCGGATAGTGACACCTTTGACAAAGGACTTTAAATCCGACGGACTTGCTAAAGGGTCCCTACGACTGCGCCCAGGCACGTCATCTAACAGATCCTGACATCCCATCAGTCTGACTTCTAAGGTGCCAGTTACTTGAACACATGGGCTGATCATCGGAGCTGGAGACAGGAATTGGGATCTTCCACCACTTCCTCCTGACAAGCTGACATAGCCTGGACTTGAGCCAGTACTCCTTAGTTCATGGCCAAGTTCAATAAATGCAGCGCTCTCAGCAGGCAGCTCCTGACGGCGCATGTCCAATGACCTGCGGAGTAAATCCAGCTTCTGGGTTGACTCCAAGAGGCTAGTTTGAGCTTCTTGCAGTGCTTTTTTATCAGTTACTTTTTTGTCACTTTGCAAAAGTCTAATAGCATTCTTCGAACCTTCTACCACTGCTGCCTCTATACGCAGACGATTTCTTAGCTCAGCTATACGCTCATCTAACAGTGGGTCCACCCCACTCATATCAATACTTCTGCCATCACCATTGGCACCAGCATTATCACCCTTCTGTTGCTTACTTAGCTTTGAAATACGCAACTTTAAATATTCAATTTTGTCTTTTGAGTCTGCAAGCATTTGATGAGCCTCAGCTAGTAGCTTTTTGTCACGCGATTGGTTACTGCTGCTAATGCTTTGTATCATGTTCTCAGCACCCTGTTTCACCTTAAGTTCTATGTTTAGTTGCTTTTCTAGGGAGGCTAGCTTGCGGTCGGTGGTTCCCTCGCCGAGCTGGCGCTGCTGCTGCGCCGCCTCCGACGCCAGGATGATCTCTTCATCGTAAGACAAGTCCTCAGGCGACGTTGGGGTCGACTGTCCGCGCGACAGTAATAACTGTGACTCTAGCTCTTGTAAGTCGGATTTAAGCTCGTTTAGCTTTAAATTAGCTTGTTTTACAATGTTTGCTACGTCGGTAAGCGATCTTCGGTCTGTAGCCACTTCGCGCAGTTTCTCGGCACCTTCTTTTATTTTGAGTTCTTTACGTATCTCTCTACGTATGACATCCTTGAGTTCCTCTAACTTGGAGGGCAAAGCTATTTCTGGAATACATTCCGTCTTAATTCCATATTTGACACCCAACTCGTAGAGGACAGGATGTCGAATATAATAACCTGGGTCTGCCATAATTGAGGATGCACAGTCTAACGTCAGTTAACCATAATTATGTGAGAAAATATCACAAGTATTGCTTTATGATCACAAAACGTAAATGTTCATTACGAATTTAAAAGTAAGAAACGTTTTTAAAACCTTATACGAAAACATCATGACAAAACTAAAATCAAATTAATTAAATAAATTAATTACAACACAATTTACAAACAAGTTCGTCGGTCAACGAAACGACGACGAACGAAACGAAATCCTCTACCATTATTACCATAGATTTGTAGATGACGTATGCCATGAACAAAATTAGCAATTCATGTGTTACCATCCCCATAACAGTTCTTTGCATCTATTATCTACCAATTTAAGTTTCTTCTAATGAAAATTGATTCAATTAAGCTATTATTATAGTACTTTCTATTTTATTATAAATATAAAGCTCCAGTGCCCTGCCCTTATTTTTTTGTTGGATTCAAATTTGTCCAATTTTACTAATTAAACTACACTAACACCATTATAACGAGTATGTAACTCGATATTTGTCAAGTCATTCAATCCCCGGCATCAAGGCATTCAGTTTACAAATTTAGTTATTTACGCTTGATTGTAATTTACAATGCATGAACTTCATGTCTAGTGAGTGGCACGATCTCTATACCTAGGCGCCAAAAAAAACAAAACTGATATTTAAAAAGTATACCTACGCACTATGCCTACACATAATTTTATCTATATATAAATAACATAATCGTTGTATGTAGAATAGTAGATAGGTATTATACATTACCTTTTTGTTTATAGTCTTGTAATCTTTGCGATACCTACTTACAAAAATTATTATATGTATCAAGGTACATAATATATTATGTAACTACAACGTTACATATAATAATGTAGTCTGTGCGTATTGTATACCTACGTGACAAATGACAATTTTTGAACTGGATTTGATCTGTGAAATTGATTGACAAAGTCAAATGCGGAACGGAACTCATCTCATCTTATTTCGAACGAATCAAACGAAGTCTGCAAAGCTTTCACTTCTTTAGTTTTTTGATATTATAGAAGTAGTTAAATAGTTTATAGAAAGAAAATAGTTTTAAGCCATTTTTAAGCATTGCGTATTGTCAAGTTTTTATATTTAGACGACGGATAGAATGTGCTAGAAGGAAAATAGGCTATCTGTCAAAGTTGTCAAACAGTGTGAAGTGAAGGTGTCTGATGTTGTTTAGTTGTCATTCTTATTTTATTTTACGAAAGTTGGTCGTCTTTTTAATGGAAAATAATGCCAGTTAAAGTTGATATTACCCCACCGCCGCCAGCAAACTCAAAGCAACCTGGCGTCACTAAGTCTTTATTATACAACGGCTCTAAATTCCAAGGGCATCAAAAATCAAAAGGAAATTCGTATGAAGTCGAAGTGGTTTTGCAGGTTAGTGAACTAAATACGCAAATTCTAATACCTTGGCTTTCTTTTGTTACATACTAAATATTGTACTGTAACTTATCAGTACAAGTTTGAAATAAACTTATGTGACCTAAATAATGTTGTTGTGATCATTAATTTTATGTAAACAGAAGCACATCTTATCACATCAATAAATAAGTTCATTTTTGATGAAATTTAATTTTTATTTCCTTGTGTTATAGCATGTCGACGAGGAAAATTCTTACCTCTGTGGATATTTAAAAATTAAGGGCTTGACAGAAGAGTTTCCAACATTAACAACGTTTTTTGATGGCGAAATCATATCAGAAAAATATCCCTTTCTTACTAGAAAATGGGAGGCTGATGAAGATGTTGATAGAAAACACTGGGTAAGTAGATAGATGTACCTGTATACTTAAGTACCTATATGAATGTTAATTGGTATTATACTAATGTAAATAATACTATACTCTATGTGAAAAATAATGACTATAAAATAGTGTTATACACATAGATAAAGTACCAAAAAAAGAAGAAAAAAAAATAACCAGACAAATCGTGAACCTGCTCTTGTTTTTAATTTTGGTAAAAAAGAGGCCCTCCTAACACTTTTTCTTTCTAAAAAAAATACTTTCCTGATGCCCACCCTTATTCAGTCTCCTCGCTTGCTATAAATCAAGAACTCTGCTTGAAAATCCGTTTCTTCCTCTTTATTCTGAATAATGATGTATATTTAACTCTTTCAGAGTAAGTTTGACTTGTTTGTACCATACCTGAAGACATTCAACTCTGACTCGTTTGATTATGACTCTTTAGTAAAGGCAGATTATGTATTTATGAGGTGGAAAGAACACTTTTTAGTGCCTGATCATACAATAAAGGATATAAATGGTGCTTCGTTTGCGGGCTTTTACTACATATGTTTTCACAAATCAGCAGCAACCATAGAGGGGTATTACTATCATCGAAGTTCAGAATGGTAAGTACTTTGCTTTAAAAAAAACATTGTATTTATTGACTAGCCAATTTCATAAATATGATTGAAGGGTGGCCTGACAATTTGAGATTCTATTTCTAGGTTCAATTTACTAGAATTTGAAAACAGAATTCAGATTAGAGATTATTTATATATATTTTTTTTATTTATAAATGTCTACAAACCAGTGACATATACAGCTATGTGTATATTATATAGGAATTGTTACACCTGTGGCCATTAATTTTTATGTTTATGACACCAAAGTAAAAGTTATTCTGTTAGTTCTGTTTTTAAAATTTTTTTTTTCTAATTTCAGGTTTCAATCCTTAACGCTGAGTCATGTGCCAGAACACAGTATCCAGATATATGAGTTTAGGTGAAATCTCAGCTGCGAATGACATATTTGGATGAGTTTTTTTTTCTGATAGTACTTACATGTTCCTTATGTCGCAACTTGGTTTGATGTCTTTGTAAAGACAAAATGTATCATATTTTAAGTTTCCGCACTTAATAGATCGGTCACTGGAATGACTAGAGTTTTTTACAAGAACAAATGAACCAGAATATTATTTCTAGAAATGAAATTTTGTAAATGATCAATAATTTATTAAATATGGTCTGGTCCTTGCATATACTTCGGAATAAATAACCGTGTACTCAATTCGTGCATACTATAGTAAGTATGGGATTATTTTTTGTTGTAATCGTGCGTGTTAGGAACAATTTAGATAGATATAGATTTATATATACTTCATAAATTGATGATATACTTAATATTTCTCATTGTTGTGATATTATGTACAAATTCTTTGACTGTAAGTAGATTTATGAGTTGCTAAATATCTTGTCATTAATATGATCATAATAATTGTTGATCAATTTTTTATTATAACTGAAACATGAAGTTACCCATTGTATGTGAATTAAAAGAAGTATATGCAAGTTCAGATGCTCTTGTTACTTTCAAGAAATAGATATTTGACTGGATGTTTGTAGCAGTTAGGAATTTAGTGTTATTAAGAAATTAAATATTTTTTTTCAATAAACAATCTTAAAATAGCCAATACTAGACTTTCATTAACATTTATGTATATGCGCAAATCTTACTTCACTACTCGAATCAATAATTCTTGAACTAGCTCATTAAGCTTAAGTACTTGGCCTGAAAATACTCCCAATTTAAATGTCCTTCAAGACATACAATGTCATAGTGTGGTGCTTCATAGTTAATAATGTATGGGCAATTCTTCATATAGGTACGTCTTGACATGATACCGTCATAATTTCTGAAAATATTCAATGTGTCAATTGCAGACTGTACCTAGTCTTGGCTAGAAGCCCCACCCACATCAGCAGATTCAAGTCACCAAGGTACTAGGATTTTTAAAAGTATAGGTATTAGCAAAATTATTTTACTTTATATAATACTTCATAGGTGAAATAAAAATAATCAAGAATATATTTTCAATATTTTTAATATAACATCAATATTTACATTAAAATACTGGCATCAATCTTCTAATCTTTTACCAATTGTATTAAATAAGCACATAACATTTTGAAAGATATGCTTTTCATATATTAGGTATGCAAAATTTAAAATATTAGGTACAATAATATGATTTTTAAGTATGTTCATAAACTCCTAAATCTAAGACACAGAACAACAATTTGACAAACATTAAGATAAAATTTAAGGAAAGGGAAGATGAAACTTTATTTTTGAGTTATATGTTATTCATTTCTTTTATTTATTTATTTTTAATTAAACATAATCACCTACTAAGGGTTCCATTGCAATTACGTCTTTAACTTTTTAAGTAAAATCATAATATTGGCGTAAATGCAATAATGCAATGTTTGGCGATACAGTAGGCCTACAGACACCTACAGATTCCATTCATTCTAAATTTGCTCACTAATTTGTGAGGTTTTAGATACTATTTAGACTCAAATAAGTATAAATTGGTAAAATAGCAATCGGGAGACTGAAGGAACAAAATATTCACCGCGATCTATCGCTTTTTCCCTTTCTACATTAAGCACTGGTTTTAGTTACTCTTAAGTGTTTTTGTACATAGCAAATGGAAGCAAATGGCAAATTACAATTTGTGCTTAAAATTATGTGTAGTAAACATATTAGAGTAATCTACATTAAGTGGTTCCAGATTTTTAAAATTGATCCACCCGAAATCGCGCAGTTCTTATCATCAACGCCCCAATATTGAGAGACCCTTCGAACCTTAAATATACGAAGGAAAATTATTTTTGGGATGTTTATATCTAATTTACTTTGGTGGATTTTTCGAGGACCAGTACCTGTCTAAGCAGCTACGTCGCTTTTCAACGAATGAAACTTCGTAACACGACGAAGGTCCTATTTAAACACTCATTCTTGTCACGTAACTACATCTGAGTTAAATTTTCCTTCTAAGGTTTTCCCGAAGGAGCATGGCGTAGGGTTCTTCTAAAAAAGCGTTAAATTTGGCGACTCCTGCTTGTGTATATTTGCCTCATTTACTATCTGTATCTGATTGTAATGGCTTTTTCTGTCAGACTCCTTAATATTCAAATTTTTAGTAACACATATTTATAACATATAGGTAGGTACTTAATCTAATTATTTTCTAGAGACATCTACTACGATATTAAATTTTTATTAAATAATTTTAGAGATTGTTGTATACAATATCTTAATACTTAAATTAAACTTTGGTGGGATCGTTCACATGCATTTTATAGTGGCAATTCTAAATTTAAGTTGGATATGATAGATTGATAGCTACATAAGGTACAAATCGGTACAATAACATGAACTGCATAAACTGTTCAGACATATTTGTCTGAAACAATGGATATTAAAATATGTATAAGCAACTAATACTGTTATTTTTATAGTTTTATGTATGTAAGATTATGAAATGATTGCTTTTTTTTTATTATTTGAGAATGTCTGTTAAGATCATATTTTGATGATTCTGTTCTGATATTTTTTGTTATTTCTTGTAACTGTAATAGGCAATACCCATGGCAATACCGATTCAAGTGAAAACGTTTGTAGGTAGGTAGTATCGTTACAACTATCGTAATATATGCAAGACACGTGTAGGTGGGTTAAATTTGTCCGAAATTTGTTTTGGTTACTCTGAACTGACATTAACAAAGACGCCTATAAACTATATCTACATAGAATTTATAAAAATAGAATTAGGTTTTCGCAACTATCTACATAAGTACTTAACATTTATTTTGATTTGAGTAAGAGGCAAGCCAGTGCCGGATACTATACAGATGAAGAAACAATTATTACATACATGAGACTAAGTCACAACAACAAAAATATACATCGATTAAACATAAATTAGTGATTAATACAACGATTTATATAATACAAAACAACGATAATACTAAACAAAACATCAAATTTTTCGTTCAGTAGCAAAATAAAACACATCAAGAAGGAATATTTACACGAATTTAAACAGCTAACAAAAACATTAACTATGACTGTAATATTTGGTTTTGAAATAAATAGGCTAATATACTGAAAGCTATGAAGACAAAGGTTTTACCTACAAAACATATTTAAAAAGAAAATAGCAATAGGTGGTTATCTTAAAATTACTTATTTGGCGTATTTAAAAGGTATAAACATTATTCCCATAGCTTCCATTATATGTCGTCGGGTAACATCGAGTCGTCACGCAAGGACAAGCGAGCTATCTTTTTGACGCATCTTCGTTGCTGAACCAATGCCTTAGGCCGAGGAGACTATAAAGTTCCTGGTCATTGCCGTGAGTTCGAATAGGACTAGTGTTATGTTGGGCCACCCTGTGGAGATATCTCTGGTAGGCTTCCTGAAGTGCGGGATAATTGTTTGGGTTTCCCGGATAAGGATAGCTTCGCGGTCGAAAATAGTGGGGGTATGAGTGATGATGGCGCGTTGGATTTTCATGCATCGCACCATACACTCCACCAAATTGATTTCGACCTGGCCAGTAGTCTTGTAGGTGTCGGAACGGATAGTCCGGCGGTGGAGTAACCTGATGGTCGGTTGACCAAGGATATCTGTAATATATGCCGGTTTTGAATTCATAATTGCTAGGCCTTTGATCCTTTTTAATCATATCCGAAAGCTGAGCTGGTAATGATTCCTTGAGCCGTTCCATAGGTTTAGGTTTGTTGCGTCGATATTGCAATTTGGTACGAGTGCCGAGTATGCCGTCTTCGGTAGATTTTTTCTGATCTTTGGCAAAGTTGTCGTCAGTAGATACTTCGGCATATCGGCTAATAAGTTTGATTGCTTCCCCGATGTCGGAATAATCGTTTTCCGGGCTAAGTTTGCTTTCATCGCCATCTTTTTGAGTTGAAAGTACAGCCGTTTCAATGTCTTCGTCATTCGGTTTTTGGTTATTACTGTTGTTCGTGTTTCCTTCAGGGCTCGAGTCTGATTTATTAGTGGTACCATCAACTATCGTTTCATTTTTATCTTTACCGTTGGGATTCATAGGATGTTGATTCACATTTTCATCGTCATAAATAACGGGATCAACGTTGACATGGCCATATACCTTCTCTTTTTGCCCTTCGTCGGTCGTATTAAATGAATCAATATCACTTGCATTGACCATTGGACTGTCACGCTTAGGTTTTTCTGAGTGTGCAAGTAAGTTGTTCATTACGTTCTGCGATAACATACCCGTACTGGCATCGTTTAAAGCACTCTGAGCTTGCAACTTTAACAGTTCCAATTCAGCTTCGATGCTGGAGGCGCCTCCATGAGGACTGTCTTTCTTATCAACGTTGGCATAGCTTGGCTGAAGATTTTGAGCCTAGAATAAAGATATATATATATATTATTTATAATATTATTCACTTTACCATTCAAATTAACAAGAGAGAAGAGATAAATCATACTAAATATTGTCTTACTGAGTAAGGATTATCGTTAACAATTCAAATTCCAATAAAAAATGCATACTATGTTACAGTGAAGTAAGTGTTGTGTTTCTATCGGGGAGGTGTGTACACTGGAGACTATTTGCGCTTTCTCCGCCTTCATGAGTAGTATTGCATTCCACGTCAGATGTCATAATATAGGACTTATCTCCTATTGATTTGCAGTCACAACTTAACATTAGGTGGTGTGAATGTTGGTTTGTATTTCTTTTACCTTACTTATTTAACAGTAGAAGCGCGCATAGCCCCGCTGGTGGTGTGAATCGAAAGCGATCACATTGTTAAGCAACGTCGGGCGCGGCCGGTA